>CAHIKZ030001782.1:647500-662500 GCA_903632075.3 Acanthosepion pharaonis | reverse complement strand
TGAAAAAACCATTTTTACGCCGGTTGACAATAACCAAAAAATCAGACAATTATTTAAAAAAAAAAAAAATTAAATACGAATGTTAAAAAAATAATAATTCACCTCTTAGAACAAAAATTAAATAGAATAATATTATTTACGAATTTAAATATCCATTAAGGAAAATGCATTCCTGATCAATTAAAATTTATAAACAATTATATAGGACATACTACAACATGTTTAACAAGAAGATTACACTACATCTTTTTTGACCATAGCTCAATTTCTTTTCATTTAAATACCCATGGAGACCTACTGGACTCTATTTGTAACATACTTGATAACAATACAAATATAAAGCATCGTCTATTTGTAAAAGAAGTTCTAAACATAATGGAAGCCTTTATTAGTAAAAAAAAAAAAAAACAACATTAATAATATCATCTATGAACATGGACACAATATATTGACAGTGTTTTTGGAATGAAATCAAAGCACCTTGTCTGTCGTATTCAATGAAACGTTCATGAAAGAAGGTTTGCTGCCTAAATATACACACACACATTTCTTTTTTTTTTAAAATAACAAAGTTTGAAGATTAAATTTATATATATATATATATATATATATATATATTATAATTTTTTAATACATTAATTAATTTGCATAATTTTAAAAACTACAAATATGTGATATCCAGTGTATATCGCATAATTTCTTGAAAAGTCTGCTCGTTTACCATTACCCAAAAATGACGAAATGCTCATAGTTTTTGATTGTGGCAAATTTTTTGTTTGTAATGGTTAAAAAATACAAAATTTGAACAAACATTGTTCGCTAAATTAATTCGAAAAATCCTCAGTTAGCGCTTATATAAGAAAATTATTTGCCAAATCTAAACAGAAAGTTTTGAAAATTGCCAGCACTAAGTTTGCTGATTTATGGGGGTTTTAATGAAGATCGAACTCAATACTTAGGTCAACCGGACAAGTTTGTTGACCATGATAGAAAATCTTAAATAGACTGCCTTTCTGAATAAGCCAGCATGAATAAACATTTTCACAAGAGTATAAACATTTAGAAGAGATTTACATGCATTTTGTTAATAAAGATATTTGTTTGAAACAATCAAGATATGCCCTTTTTTTTTTTTTTGGAAACAGATAAACAAGTTTATGAGGTCGTACTGTTTTTTCATTTTTTTTTTTTTCATCTATCAATTAGCGCCGTTAAAATATAATTTAATAAGTGTTTTTTTTTTTTTTTTTAATAAATTAGATATTTTTTTTTTAATAAATTCTGTTTATCAAAAGGCTTTTCTAAAATTGCTGTCGCAATATCTATTTTCACCGAAATTTTACAAGTGCATTTTGACCTACACGTGAACATTCAAAACTTGCAACGTAAAAAGTCTGTTTTTTTTTTTTAGTGCTAAAGAAGGATGCGTTCGTTACGATTTCTTCCCTCGTTCTTCTGCCTCCGTTTAAGACTAATTTCTATCTCTTTGCTGTTATATTTTTTTTTAGGTTATGAATAAAACTTATTTAAATATAGTTACATTCCGAACACCAATTCCCTTTATTAACAATCACCAGGAGATTTTTCTGCATTTATTATCTTTTAAACTTCCATTTAAAATATATGTCCTTTCTTTTTTCTAAAAATCAGATAATATATATATATATATATATATATATATATATATATATATATATATATATATATATATATATATATATTTCAAAAATGGAATTCAAGGTGTTTTGTAACATTTCGGATTGAACTGTTTATAAATTGATTACACAAACGCATCTTAACCGATCGTTAATTTTTTTTAATATCAAGTCTAAAAGATTTTAAGTCCCAAATCAAAGAGAACCAGTTTCTAATGTCCTACGCAAAAAAATCATACGTGAAGAAGGAGAAGAGAAACTTTTTAAATATAAAATTTCTTATCTTTTCGTTTTAACAGTCCCATTTTGCATTTTAATTCAACTGAAAAGTTTTTAAAATTTTATCTCAATTTCCAATGCCTTTCTATAATAAAATAAATTTCATTTTCATATATAAAACAATTTACAATATATTTCTGTATTGAAAAATAAAACGTATTGCATTTTCTATTGTAAAATAATTTCAAATTTGTTCAAATAATTAAAAAATATCTTTAGTGAAAAATTTAGCAGTGAGATAGGTACACTACAGTTCAAAAGTTTGAGGAAAAATCTTGGTGATTTTTTTAAAAATTAGTCCAAAAAGAAATTGTTTTGTACTTTAAATAAGAGAAAATTACTATAGTTTGGTTAAAAAAAAAAGACATGATATTTTTTTCATTGAAAATTTTACTATAAAAAAAAAAAACTTATGATTAAATTTTTTTTTCGACAAATATCCTCCTTTTATTTGATTACTGCAGCAGAAATCTTTGGCATTCGTTGCAAATTTTTTCAAAGTAAAGGTTTGTTAATTTTTCATTCTTTTCAATGACTTTAAGAACTCTTTTTCATTTTTTTTCAAAAATTTTATCACGTAGTCCAATGCTAATTTTGGTGGTGGAGTTCAAAAAATTTTTGAACTTCATTTCAATAGGTACATCAGTAAAAGCTGGAACCTTTTAATTGAAAAGGACTTAATTGTCAAACATATATTTATATTTTCAACATAATATCATTCTTTTTTTGCAATTAATTCAATGGTTCACACGAAGGTATACCAATATACCATTTAAAACATTATATATTTTTTATATACATAATCTCCTTCCTTGTCGTTGCACTGCTTTTTTTATATATTGCAATGTTTTATTACCTTCTTTCTGTCGGATTTGAAAGATGCTGTCAAGAAATGTTTTTTGTAAAACATATTGATTTAGTCTTTTTAATGCAAATTTGTATCGAAACGTTGTAAATATTCTGAATAGAGATGTTATTTATTTTTTTAAAATTTCACATAATTGGAAAGATAATAGAATCAAACGAAAAAAAAATGTACAGTTTAAACGTTGCAATAAATACGTTTATTCAGCCCTCAATATATAGCAATTTTTGTTATGTTCCCTTGTTAAATTTTGTTTATTGCTAAGGGGATTGCTTTGAAACCAATCTTTTTTCTAAGTTTTTCTGTCTTTCTTTGAAAAAAAGTATCCGAATCATTTTTATCAGTTTTTTAGAGAAAGAAAGAAAGTTATTTTAAATCTCCGCATATTTACGGTCAAATCCAAATTCAGAAAATGAGAAAATCTGAATGGATCTTCTGAAAGAAGAACGCTGTCAACATTCACAAACACACAGCAACTCCTACAGCCAATATCGGCCTTTTTAAATTATAATCATTTTTTCTTCCTTTTCCTCTTATCGATACGGCCAGATGGGGTGGGGGTCTTCTTTCAGTCTGTGTGGTCTGGAAAATTGACAGCAATCCATATCCACAAACCAGGCTTGCGCATTTAAGAATTTATTTTTCAGTCTGACCAGTCCTGCCATCAAATCAATGAATTTTGATCAAACATGGTCGCTATCATTATCTCAAGATATAAAAAAAATAAATGATAAACATATTGTTTGACATCCCTAGCAATAATAAATAAAATAAAAAACTTAATAAAAACAAGTCCATTTTATGTATAAATATTTTGATGTAGGACATACTGTCGGATATATATATATATATATATATATATATATATATATATATATATATATATATATATATATATTTAAAAAATTTTATTGATGCATGTTTCATTAAATAATATAGACAAATTTGTTTTTTTAGTAAGTTTCTTTCAATTGTCTATAATTTTAATAACATTATCATTAAAGACGAAAAAAGTCAAATTTATCATATTGATACATGTTTAAAATCTAATCTCAGCTTTCGGCTTACCTTTTAATTATCAAAGATGGAATTACATTCCAATATATCAACCAAATACACGGACGAATCAATAATGATAGTCTGTTTTGTTGCATGAAAAAATTTCAAAAGCAACGACAAACTCGTATATACCTTTTTCAATATTATTATATTTATCAGACAATATAAAGGAAAACATTTAAAATAAATAAGATAAAATTATGTTCTATTTATTTTAATGAAAACATGCATCAATATATATATATATATATATATATATATATATATATATATATATTTAAACATTCCTGCCTGCAAAAATACACAATTCCGTAAAATACTTGTCGAAAAACACAATTATATTTCGACATGAAAAACAATAGACAAAAAACTAAAAAACCTTGAAGCATTATACATCAAACAGTTGAAACCCAACCTAAACAAAATCAATTATGGCCTCTTTACAAATATTCTTAAATGTCTATAATTGGTAACAGAAGCCATTGGTTTATACCAACGGCTTTCCATATTTCATACTTCTCCAATTCACTCTCCTGTGGTCATGTGTGACGTCATCAGATGCGGTGCGATTTTCCCTTCTAGCGTCTTATATGCGTGTGTTTATCGTTACTTAGAAATCATCTATGTAAACAATGACAGACTATCATCACTGTCTTGTCCGTATATTGCTTAATATGTTGTAATTGATATCTTTGATAATGGCTTAAGTAAGCCGAAAGCTTAGATTGTATTAAAAAAATATGTATCAATATTGTGATATTTTTTTCTTCGTTTAATGATAATGTTATTAAACTTATCAGACGTTACGAAAAAATTTACATAAAATAAATAGACAACACTTGTCTATATTATTTAATGAAACGTATATATATATATATATATATATATATATATATATATATATATATATATATAAATATATATATATAAGATGTGCTATATTTATTCAATAAAGTACACAATATCAGAGATAGAGCGTATTAAATATAAAAGTTAGATGAAGTCAACACTTTGATAGATATATCGCAATCGTCAGGCTCTGACGATTGCGTCTTTCATTATATCAAATATTTTGTGGCCCCTATTGACTTCAATGTTCACTTATATATATATATGTGTGTTTGTGTGTGTGTGCGTTGTATCACCAGTTTACTTAATTTTACTTCTATATACATAATTATTCGATATTTATCGGGATTTATATGTTGAACTAATGTCCAACACCCACTGATATTGATATGTGGCAATGGACAGATTTCATGGTAGACTTATCCCCTGCTCTCATCTTGATAGTTTACATTCTTATATTAGTTTATTGAGTTAAGACCAAAGAATTTATTTACTTGACACCCTATTAACATTGATTTGGCATATATAAATAAAAATAAACAATAGAATTCCAATATGGAAGTTAATTTTTATTCATTTAGGCCCAACGTCTGATTATTTAATATATAATCCCACCCATAAGCATGTTAGAATTTAGGTAGAAAAATAATCCTTTCATGTTGAGGGTATTGTGCTTTTAAACCATAAAATGGCCGCCTATTCTCCCGTTGAGCACGACTGGCTGAAGAAGTAATATAAGTGTCGAAACATGATTGCAATTTATGTAGCCGTTTATAACATGTTTTTATATATAATTTTAATAAATATATATATATATATATATATATATATATATATATATAAAAATAATAATAATAAAAAGGAATAAATTATTAAAATTCATTTTATTGTATATATATATTGATTTACCTGTTTGTGTATCTTGAAATTATTTTTATATAAATATATGTATGTGTATATATATTAATATATGATTTATATATATATGTATATTTATATATAATATATATATATATATATATATATATATATATATATATATAATATTGTGTGGTAAATATACACATACATATGTTTTTTTTTTTTTTTGTATTTATTATATTTTTAAACATAGAAATATTTGGTCCTTGCTAAATAAGACAATCTTTTATATTCATCTTCATATATTTATATTTGATTTCTAACCTGTAGTCTATACTAATTTTTCTCAATTACAAAAAAAAAAAAAAATTAAACAAAATTTTTTTTTCCTTCGTCCCATCTCTCTCCCCCCACCTCTTCTTTTTTTTTTTTTTCCCTTATTCTAACATTAATTGTCTGTGGTGTATGTATGTCACCACGAAATGTATCTTTATGCATTAGACATCCGTCGACTTTCTTTCTCTCTTTTTTTTTAAACCCCCACCCCACCACATCTCCTAAAATTCTCTCTGTTAAGGTTTCATGTCCCCCCTCCTCATATTTACACTTTCTCTAAATTCTTTTTGTTGATTTCCGGTTTTTTTTTTTCTGTTTTCATTTTTGAATTTGTAGGTCTGATGATTTGGATCGTATTTACGATTCCAATGGAATAAATTATGACCATGGAATATTAGTGTTTAAGCCTTTTTATTATATATATATATATATATATATATGTATATATATATATATATATATATATATATATATATATATATATATATATCATAATATTATTAATAAATATGAATTTATGCAAAATATATAAATACTTTTATTAAAAAGTATATTTTTTGAATAAAAATTTTTATAGGAAGAATCCAGGTAGAAAAATTTTTTGTCCATATTTTTAAGGATATAATAAAAAATGAAAAAAACTATTAATATTCCATGGTCATAATTTACGATTTTGAATTTAAATATAAAATAATTCATATTTTAATTTTTGTTTTGAAAAAATATTAAAAAAAATATAGAAATTCAAAGTGAATCTGAATTTCTGTTTTTATTTCCGGAGTTGTTTTTTTTTTTTTTTGTTTTCAACTCTGAATTTTAGTCCTAATTAGATTGATTTTATTTACGATTAAATATGATTTAAATATAAATTCTAAATATTTGATGGAAATTAGTTGCTTAAATGTTTTTATTATATATATATATATATATATATATATATATATATTGAAATGAGAGAGAGAGAAGTCTGGAATGAATTTCATATTGTTTTTGGCCCTAAACGCAACTTTAAGATAAAGGATTCCACCTAATTTGTAGATTTGAACATGTTAAATTATATTGATCGAAGAAATATTCTTTTGGGATCGGTTCCATTTTGCAGTAATTCGCAGGATTTAATTTTTTATGGAATTAATTCTTGGAAGGAATACGAAGGGAATGTTTTTTGTTTGTTACTTTTTTTTTTTTGGCAATTTGGGTCAAATAAAAGGTTTAGGCCTTTTGGGATAAATTTCTGAAATTTATTTATCCGAACATTTTCATATTTTTAGTAATAGAAATTATAAAAATTTGTTATAATGGGAAATAAAAATATATCCAACAATCATCATATTAAAAATTTTTTTTCTGGTTATTTTTTTTTTTTTTTTTGGAATTTTTATTAAGTTTAAACTTTTTTCGATTGGAAATTGCAAACATTTTGATATTTTAACGCCCTTGAAAAAATTTGAATCTATATTTTTCCAGTTATGGTTAAATAGAAATGTAGATCGCTAAGATGGTCTGGATTTTTTCCAGCAATAGAACATTTTGCTTTTTTTGTTGCATAAAATAATATATTTGGAAAAATTTAGATACAGATCCCAAATATTCCGTATAATTCCTGCTTTTAATTACTTTATATATTATAAATTGTGCCTTCATTTATAGAATAAATCATATATGATTTACCTAAAAGCTTTTTAGTTCTAAAACTGAAAATCTTTTTAATCAACCTATAAATAAATCTATGGACCTGCTTACTATTTGTCCATTTTGGATATCATTTTCAAATTAACATTTTTCCAGCTAACTTTTTTTATTTTTTTAAAAAAATAAGTTTAAAATTAAACATGAGTTTTAAATAAAAGTTTTTTTACATATTTCTAAAATGATCATTTATTTTTTAGAAATTTTTTTTATCTTAAGAATTTGATGCCAAGCCGCAACCCAGTGTAAAAACATCAAATAACTTGTCTTAAATAGATTCGCCTTAGGACGGAAATCCTTTGACAAATACAGACAAAAATTATCTAGCAAATATCTAGGAAAATAATCTAAAAATATAGGCCAGAATATTTCACAAATAAAAGGTGTTTCATTAAGAAGGATTATATATAAGGATGTTTCATTAAGACGGATCAAAGTCAGCTGTAAATAAATCAGGGTTATTGGTGAAATTTTATTTATTTCTCTATTGAATCATGCTATTTAAGTCATGGCAATTATGTGTGAAAAATAATATCGCCCAAATGGCCACCAAATCTGAAAGAAAAAGAAAAAATAATCATTTGGCGCTTAAACTTAATTCACATTTAAAATCGGTCCAAATTATTAGAATATCTTTTATAATCATTTCTTTTTTTTCGAAATGTTACAAGGCCCAAGAGCCAGTCAAGGTAGAAATATTTAAATTTTTTTTTATGAACTTATAAGAGAAAGAAGTTTTTACAGGTCATTACGATATGTATCTTCAGTTAACGGTTGATTCTAGACTTTACATGGTGTTAAAAAAATTTAGTCATTTCATTTGGGATTTCCACAAAGATATTCAGTTTTTAAATTGATTAAAAAACTTTTGAAATTGAAGATTATAAGGAATTAGAATGTTATATAATTTTTACATGACGGGTTAAAGGCCGTTTTAAAAACCTGAATTTGGAATTAAAAATAATGACTCATAATATTTGACCATGGAAATAGGTTTAGATGTTTTTTTTTTTTTTATCAAAATTTTTATATAATTGACTATTTATAAATTATTAATTGCTGATAAAACTTTGATTTTGTATCATATTTTTACAATTCTGTACATAGCTGGAAAGTTTATATTATTTTAGGATATTCAATCCAGATATTTTTGATCGTAGCAAAATTTCATTGAAGGCATTAATCAATATTTTTTTTTAAAATAGAGAGAGATAGAGAGAGAGAGAGAACATATTTAACACACAAGCATTATTGTCGAAAAGGGAAAACAACACAACTGTTATAGAAAATGTAATATAAGAATTCCTATTTAGAGATTCTTGATAAAATTGAAAGACGATTCGGCAATTTTATTATTGATCAGGTTTAATTGACCCATCTTGTGAATTGTAAATCTTCCTCCCTCCTTTAAACCCTTTTCCCTGTGCCTTTTCTGTAATATATCATAAATTATTTTGATGATATCTTCAGTTATGGCGTTAAGAATTTTCAAAAATTAAATGCAAAAGATTTTTTTGGAAAGGTCCTGTTCTATGCTCATTCTTTGCTTTTCGCACTTCATTAAAAAAAAACATAACCGAAAGATTTCATTTCAAACAAGTTCGAAAATTGAAAAAAATTTAAAAAATGCAATTTTCATATAGTTAAAAATACGCTATTTTTGGTCTGATAAACATTATGTAAAGATAATGAATGGCATTTCACATTTGCTTTTGACCAACTATTTAGCATTGGATTAGACACATATACACACACACACACATATATATATATATATATATATATATATATATATATATATATATATATTATTAAGACAGTTTTATGCTTATATATTCCATTTTTTATAGATACAAGTATTTAAGTAAATGCTCTGTTTATAATAAACAGTAATCAACAATATTTACCGGCCTGGATGTCCGAGAAATTTTCACAGAAAAGCGGCCGTGGTTGAGGCCAATGACGATTTAGTTAGATAACTTTACTCTTTCGTATCTCAAAATGTATCTGTTAAAATGAGATGTCAGTGTTAATTTTTTACGTTTGCGTAATTTAGACGACAATTTATCCATCGCACCCTCTGTATGCTTTTCGGACTGTGTTTATTATTTTCGAAACAAAAACTGAATTGTTCCTAATATAATTATCAAATCAGTCGAGGTCGCGAAGTATAGTTTCTCAAAGAGAAAGCGAATGACAGGGGCAAATCAAACAGAACTACATGTATTTCCGATTGATAAGAACCTGTTTGTAAGGTGTATGAAATGGAAATGTACTTATATGTGCTAAATCTCAGCTGGGTACAGTTCCTTGCGTTATTTTAATTGACACATATACAAACACATTCCGCCCTAGGTATGATGATAGACTACGTCCAGCAGCAAGGCCTCTGATTAGGTTTTGAGAAGCATGGAACCACTTGTTGATTGCTGGTATTCCAAGGTCCGCTCTGACCCGGGGTTGTAACACTTGTTAGGGTCCCAGCTATGGGCAAATAGTTAATCAGGAAACTTGTGTAAAAACACTATTAAAATGCAAAATAGGTTTTTAAATACCAGAAATACTTTGCAAAAAATTATTACCATCAATAAATTTGAAGAAAAAAAACTATTACAAGTAATATCATTTGAAAAAAAAAATATTACCAGCAATACTTTTTTGAAAAAAAAAAAATTACTAGCAATACATTTTGAAGAAAAATATTACCAGAAATAGATTTTTGACAAAACAAATTACCAGCAAAATTCTGTCGGCATTAAAAACTCCATTGAGTTTGCATTTCAAAAAAACCAAACCAAACCATCAATAAAAGAGGTCGGCATTAAATAACCATTGAGGTTGATATGATTTAAAACAAAAAACCAAACCAGCAATAAAAATCTTGCAAATTTAAATAACCCATTGACGTTTATATGCCGTAAAACAAAACAAATCAAACCAAACCAGCAATAAAAGTCTTGTCGGCATTAAATAACACATTGAGGTTGATATGCTGTAAAACAAAACAAACCAGACCAAACCAGCAATAAAAAATCTTGTCGGCATTAAATAACACATTGAGGTTGATATACCGTAAAACAAAACAAACCAAAGCAAACCAGCAAAAAAAATCTTGTCGGCATTAAATAACACATTGAGGTTGATATGCTGTAAAACAAAACAAACCAGACCAAACCAGCAATAAAAAAATCTTGTTTTTTGATAATAACATATTGAGGTTGATATGCCGTAAAATTCTCAAACCAGACCAAAACCAGCAATAAAAATTTTTTTTTAATTAAATAACACATTGAGATTGATATGCCGTAAAACAAACCAAACCAAACCAAATACAAACAAATTCGTTTTATGACTGCATCACGTTGAAACACCGGTTTTAGTAAATGATCAAAAAGTTAAATACTTCCCCAGAAAACATTGAGACATATTCATGTATGATTAAATATTCGGGTTGTATAATTTTTTAATGATTCGTAATTTTTAATCGCTTTTTCCAATTATTATTGGTGTTATAGGTATATTCACTTAACACGCAAATACCACTTGGAAAAGAAAGGCATACACCTCTCCTCGCCGAGCTATGGGTTACTTAGTAATACTAGTATTCCTAAACCATTATTATCTCAAAAAAGTCTTACAAGTTTAAAATACTTTCTGGCTTTAAATAACCTTCAAAGGGTTGATAAGCCATAGAAAACGAATCAATCAATTTGTAAGAAGGAAGTTCCACTTGAACAGCCTATTCTCAAGCGCTGCTGCTATTATTAACGCCAAAAAAAGAATTCTTAAACTCTAAAAGTATTTTCTGGCTTTAAATAACGTGCAAAGGTTTCATAAGCCATAGAAAACTAATCAATCAATCGATAGTTTGGCAGATATCTACATCGGTATCAATAGCAATTCTTTAAGCAGGAACATGTAAAAGCTTAAATTGCTTAGAATCGAAGAAATTAAAAACAAAAAAACAGCAACTTTAACTTAGTTTTTAATATGAAACTGCCAGAAATCCTGAGTGAGAACTTAAAAAAGCTTATGTTGTTTCTATGTTAAAAACGCATATCTCCAGATAGTGTTAAGTATGAAAAAGCATCTTTCTCCCTTGTGTGTTACAATCACGTGTCGTCCGATTACCGAAGTTAAGCAACGTCGAATCTGGTCAGTACCTAGATGGGTGACACTTTGCGATTATCAGGTGGTGTAACGGTAAATCGAAGAGCGGAGTTCGAATTCCAGTTGAGTTCTTTTAATTCAATAACTCACAAATACCCTTGGTAAAGGTATGCATTCACCACTTCTTCTCCTCAGCTATGGGTTAATTAGTAAGACTTGTAACACTAAAATCATTATTATCTAAAAAAAAATCTTAAAATATTTCTTGGCTTTAAATAACCAGCAAAGGGATGGTAATCCGTAAAAAAAGAATCAATCAAATAGCAAACATATTTCTTGAAGGAAGGGTTTTCATCATTATTATCATTATCAGAACCCTCATTATCATCTCCAAAAATTGTAAATATATTCACTCGCATATATATATATATATATATGTGTGTGTGTGTGTGTGTGATACTTAGTGGAAAGTGCTCAATATCTGTGATAGAGCTACCATAATAAGTTGTATGGATATGAATTTGTAACACGGTGCTTCACGGATCGCAAAAATGTGAAACCCCGGCTTACAAACTCATATCCATACAGCTGAATAAACATACAGACACACAGACACACACACACACATATATATATATATATATATATATATATATATATATATATTTTTGCAATCCCCCAAATTTTTTTTGGCTTTAAATAACCTACAAAAGGTTGCTAAACCGTAAAAAAAAAACAAATCAATCAAATTGACTCCTTTGCCTTTAATGGTGAGAGTTTATCTTACACGCTTACTTTTCTGAAGTGTTAGATGCTAAAAACGCTTACCTCTCTACAGCGTTAAACATCTCTTACTACGCTTTAGTGTTCAATATCAAACGCTTACCTGGTACAGCGTTAAACATTTTACTACGCTTTAGTGGTTATATAAAACGCTTTCTGTCAGCGTTAAACATAGTATTACGCTTAAACAAACTTCCTCTCTACTTTAAACATTTACGCTTTAGTGTTCAATATCAAACGCTTACCTCTCTACAGCGTTAAACATCTCTTAATACGCTTTAGTGGTGAATATAAAACGCTTACCTCTCTACAGCGTTAAACATCTCTTACTACGCTTTAGTGTTCAATATCAAACGCTTACCTTTACTCAGTGTTAAATATTAAACGCTTATCTTTCTTTAGTGCCGAATATGAAACGCTTACCTCGTTTAAATGTTGAATATTAAACGTTCGTCGCTTTTAATTGTTAAATATTAAACGCTTCCCTCTCTTCAGTATTCTATACTAAACACCTATCTCTTCTTAATGTTGAATATTAAACGCTTACATCTTTTTTTAGTCTTGTATCTTTAACGTCTATCACTCCATTGAACATTAAAATGCATCACCCATAAGCGTTCACTTCATTATTTTTATTATTCAGACTGTTATCCTTATCGTCATTGTCATATTCACAACGTTTCGGCCATAGTACGCCCCGGCATTCTTCAGGGGTTTGAAATTTCGAACCGAACCCTTTATTTCGTCCACCGGTGTAGATTGATCTAGTTCCACATGTCATGCCTATTCCAGATGCCTTAGTTAATTCCTTTTCACTCAACTTTCCATGTTTTGGTTCGACACTGCTGTGGCCTGGTATTGAACTCACAACTGTTTGGTTCCTCAAGGACACATGGTCCACTGGACAAAGACATTGGTTAGATCCAGTGACTAGACCGAAAGAGTTGTGAGTTCAACACCAGGCCAGGTGAACCAAAACTTGGACAGTTGAGTTAAAGGGAAATAACTGAGACATCCGGAAGAGGCATGGCATGTGGAACTAGATCAATATACCCCGGTGAACGAAATAAAGGTTTCGGTTAGAAATTCCAGTCACATGAAGAAGGCTGGGGCGTACAATGGCCAAAACGTTGTGAATATGGCGATGAAGATGAGGATAGCAGTCCGGATAATGTAAATAATGTAAGTAATCATAATACCTTATCTTAGATATATCGACAGAAACCTAAGCGTTCAGTATTTAACGCTTACCCACTTTAAATGTTGAATATTAAACATTTACCTCTCTTTACTATTGAACACTAAACGCTTATCCCTCCTTGTTGTTGAATATGAAAAGTTTTCTCTCTCTTTAGTGTTGAATATTAAACGCTTATATCGCTGTACTGTTGAATATTAAACATTTACCTCTCCTCGGTGTTGAATATTAATGCTTATCTCGCTTTAGCACTAAATAAAGTCTTCCCTCGCTTTACTGCTGAATATTAAACACTTATAGGTATTTACTGATGAATATTAGACAACTATTTAGTGATTAATTATCGCTTACCTCAGAGTGTTGAATATTAAACGATTACTCGGTTTAATTTTCAGTATTAAAAACTTATCACTATTTAGTGCTGAATATAAACGCTTACGTCACTTTAGTGTTGAATGTCATAAAGAAGATACCTAAGTATCTGGATTAAGGATTAGCAGAGAGCAAAGAATTAGGATGGCATTTGCTGTGCCAATCAACCTGTAGTGTTCTAATTTATGGGACATAATCAGATAAATAGACAATGATGGATAATCAATCATTAAAATATATATATTTTAAAGATGAAAATCCTTATTAATTATTACGAAATTATCAATCACGGAAGCAGACAATTTTAACGGCTACGAACGTTATCCAATCAGAAATATTTAACAATACCTTTTTTTCTGGACGAATTGAATTTTGAAATAAGGTTGCCGTTATCACAACAAAATGATTCTTCAATATAGTTTTCGAATCGACGCCCTTCGAGACAATCTGTGCAACAAGCTACTGTATTGCGAGCCATTAAATAATGTCTAGTTTTCCACTGGAATTGAAAAGATGAAATCCTTATTGGTTGAAGGTCATTTACGACTGATTAAGTCTATTGCGAAACAAGGAATCCTCGAAAAAAGATTCCTGGAGGAAAACATGTTAATTTGAATATTTAATTGTCGGCAGAAATTTAACAAAAGTTTCTGGCAGTAAAACTAGCAGTCTCAGGTTCAAATCCAACTCAGCTCTAGAAACATTTGTTTGTAAAACACTTGGAACAAATATCTTGATAGATTTTTGACAGACATACATGAAATGAGTACACACAAATAAATTACACACATACACACACACACACATATATATATATATATTTAAATGTATGTGTATATATACATATATATATATATATATATATATCCTTCAGAATGAGCCACTAGCAACAAACCTACCTAGTAACGTATATACATGCACACATATTGATCTGATATATCGCA
>CAHIKZ030001782.1:617500-642500 GCA_903632075.3 Acanthosepion pharaonis | reverse complement strand
ACATCAGTAGATATGTACTCTCACGGTAAAAATAGAATTTATAAAGAAAAAAAAAAGAAAGAAATGCATATTTCCTTCCCAAAATAAGATAATCGTCTTGCGTGTCAATGCACTTAACTCAGCAGCGATTATTACAGATCGAACCTTATACATTAAAATAAAATTTTAGATTTCAGATATAAATTTAATACTCCCAGACTCATTAAAACAACTCTCTCCTTCTTCCATTCTCTCTCTCTCTCACACACACACACGCACACACAGATATAGATACATATATATATATATATATACATATGTACTATTTAGTTTCTATACATATGTATTTTCGTCCGTTTTATCACTATATTCTAGTATTATTATATATGTTTGAGATGAGGTATTATATACACTATTTACATTATAGTGTACATAATACCTCATCTCAGAAATATAGACAGATACTGAAAGGCCGAAACGTTGTAATAAATATGGCAACAAAGATGAAGACAATAGTCCGAATAATATAAATAGTGTACATAATACCTATCTCAAAATATAGACAGATACTGAAAGGCCGAAACGTTGTGTAAATATGGCAACAAAGATGAAGACAATAGTCCGAATAATGTAAATAGTGTACATAAAGTTTCATCTCAAAATATAGATAGATACCATCGGTAAACGTTGTAATAAATATATATACAAAAATGAGGACAATAGTCCGAATAATGTAAATAGTATATATAATACCTCATCTCAGAAATATAGACAGATACTGAAAGACCGAAACGTTGTAATAAATATGGCAACAAAGATGAGGACAATAGTCCGAATAATGTAAATGTGTACATGATACCTCATCTCAGAAATATAGACAGATACTGAAGGATCGGTACGGACCCGACATACCGAAAATATAGAGACAATTTGAAAAGTATGAAGTCAGTAGTCCAAATAATGTAAATAGTGTTAACTTTCCCAAATTAGGATGACAGGAGATCCGCTAAGAAAGGCGAAATGTTGTAAAAACTTGTATGCAAATTTACAGTGGATAATCTAGCAATTAAAGCACTTTCTATACACTTTGGCTTTACTAACATTATTTCCCTTTTAAATTCTTTCTTTAAATCGATACTACGGTTGAACTTCTAGGTGTTTTCTGCGATCCCCAAAGACGAGTTGTACATAAGGTTAATTTTTTTTTTCAAATGGGGACCTTTCTGAGCATTAATGTACACCCGGGCCAGATGGACAAAATTGTCCGCAGCCTTTCAGCAGTCGGTTGCGCTGGCGTCAAAAAAGAACATCGATTTCCCTCACTTGGTTTTAATGATACGAAATTTTAGAATCGAGCAGCGGTTTGAGCGTGAGGGCTTTTGGCAACTCTTAATATAATTTTTTCCTGTTGCAACATCTCCTTTGGACGGAGTGGCTTTTTTTTACTCTGCCCAAGGACAGAGACACCAACTGAGAGATGATAAATAATGTGTTACAAACCACTTGAGAGACGGCTTTACACACTGGTTGATCGACTAATGAACTAAATGTGTTGTGGGATAAACAAACAAAAGTGATAAAACAAACAAAAAGACCTTACAGGAAAATAGCTAGATAAATAAACAAATATATATATCCAAACCATATAAGAAAAACTAATTTTTAAAACTTAAAAATTCGCTGTGCCCCCTCTAACATTCATCCACATGTGTAGCAACATCAGCAAAAGTCTCACTTTCTTCGGATAAAGTTCTAAAAGACGAAACGCGTCGTACGAAAAACAATTATCCACTGTCATTGATTTTAAATATCTGGCGCGAAAATACTATACATGAGTATATAAGATATAAATATTGATAACTACCCAATAAAAATTTGAGCTTTATACATCTATAAAAAATATTTATAAACATAAAAATATAAAATATATATAATAACTTATGAAAGCCTGAGCGAACGCGTTTCAGAAGACATTAGACAAACATATTTAAAATTTTTTTTGGAGAAATATAAAAAATGTACAAATGTAGAAAAATTCAAAAAATGTAGTCTCATACAACTTTTGCTAGCCATCAGCAACGTTAATATATATATATATATATATATATATATATATATATATATATATATATATATATATATATTTTATTTAACAAAAAATTAAATATAAAATTTTGCCCAGCTCAAAACTTTTAGGTCATAAAATTCTGAAGTCGGAGAAAACATCAAAATTGATATTTAAAGATAAAGTTAAAATCTTTTCTTTTTATCTATAGTTCTAAATACTTTATTTTTAATATTATTTAATATTGAGTACTATATATAAAACATATGTTGTTTTTTAAATTTTAAATTTTTATTAATAACTTTCTCTAACACATATATATATATATATATATATATATATATATATATATATATATATAGGCTGGCACACGTATCTCAAAGAAGGATGCTTGTCTATTAGAGCAGCTAATTAATCCCATTGTTGACGCCCACTAGGCACATTTTGTGTTTATTCAACAAACCTTTTTTTGTCTTTTATGTTGAGCAGACACCTGTTGAAAGAGAGACAGAGAGATGTCAGAATCAGAGAGAGAGATCTTTATTATCCGCTATTCTTTGCTAAATATATATATATATATATAAACGCATTTTCGTAGCACGATTGTTCTGAAAACAATACATAGGGCAAATATCTCAGATTTATAAATTTGGTTTTATAGATTGTTTTGGATTTTAAATATGAGTTTCTTCAGGAATGTGTCATCATTTTTCAATTCCAAATATATATTTAACTAAGTTCATACTTCAGTCGCTAAAATAATAAAATCAGGATTCTAAATTTATCTGGAATTTTGAATGTTAACTAAAACTAAAAAAAGATTAATATTATCCTCCTTCCAACTGCAAGGGATTTTTTTCAAGGTCGCTCTACTGCAGTATTAGTGATTGTTAAAAACATTTTCAATGATGTTTTCTGTTGCCATAGCAGGATATTTTTGCACAACTTTGAAAATAAAATTCAAATAATTTTTATTTTTCAAATATCAGAGTGTAAAATTTATTGATAGGATGAACTTTTCAAATGCAATGTTTTAATCACATACAGGGCTGTTTAACAAGGAAGTAATTAATTGCAATAAAAACGGCAATTAACATGACACAAATATTTATATATATATATATATGTGTTTGTGATTATATTATATTTATATATATATTTTTGTGTAAAAATTCAAGTTAAATACAATATATTTGTCAAATATGAAATCTTATATTTACCGCAGAAAAGATATGTAACCTATATTTCTGATTGACGTCTTGGTAAATGAAAATCTTTACATGGTCGGGGAAATATTTTCGTTTTTTATCAATTTCCCCACCACTTCCACAATAACACCAATACACGCAATCTACATAAACCCAAATTTTTTTTAAAAAATTAATCAGTTTGTCTGACGATCGCTAAAGCGTGAAACCCAGGGTCACAAACTCACATCTATCCAACCAAATATGTTAGCTCTATATGATATTGATCGCTTTCTAATAAGTACTATATATATATATATATAAATAATTATATATATATATATATATATATATATATATATACTGACAGAGAGAGAGAGAGAGAGATTTTTTTTAGAGTATAAAGTAATGAAAAAACATAATATATATCCTTTACACATCAACAGAAAAAAAAAGTTCATTCCTTTCAGCCCTCTAAATATATATATATATATATATATATATATATATATATATATACATTGTTAAAGATAATTGGAAAATATTTATTAGTCACTGCAGACGCGTTTCGTCAATTCGACTTTATCAAGGCAAGTTTAAAAGCGAAATGTTTTCTTGATTCATCAAATTCAAAATATTAAAACGGGTACGCTCCTGTGAAAGCCTCCTTCTAAGAATTAAAAGAAAAGAAAGACAATTGGAGAATATTTCTTGAAGCGAGAAAATGCGTCGGCAATAACGAAGAAATATTTTCCAATTGTCTTTTTTATTCAAATCGTCTTATCTTTGGAAATATTCTGGAAAATTTAACAATATGTCAACATGGAAAACTAAGACAAATTCTTAAAAAAAATATAGACATACCCACACACGTGTGTGTGTGTGTGTGTGTGTTATTGTTTGAAATTTAATATATTTATAGGAGAGGATCGTTCAAGATCGGCGAGCGATAGGACATATATTGCTATAGATGATGATCGGAGTATGGTTAAAGGCATGAAACCGACAGCCAACTTCCAGTGTTGATTCCTATTTCCACACCTTATATATATACATATGTGTGTGTGTGTGTCTGTGTGTACGTTTCTGATATGTTGCATCTGTAAGCTTTGTATGATGAACCTTTCTTACTATAGATTATGTGTGTATGAGAAGTACAGTTCTATTACACAACTTATAAGCGAAGTAGTTTCAGAAAATAGAAACATGTTATTTATTCTTATCTACCAACGGAATAAGTTTTTTTCCTAATGGAAATATTCACACGTTATTGAAAGATATATATATATATATATATATATCTAACTTACCCTAATAAAAAGAAATAAGAACAATTCAATTTTTGACGCCTGACAAAGACTTGCACATGAACTACAGTGACTACAGGCTTAATTTTAAGTATCTAATCGCTTTTGAGAAATGGCAGACATTTTGAACTTAGTCGAAACGCAGACGATAAAATAAGCAAGTGCATTTGAAAAAATATTTGAAAATAAATCAGCAAAAAAAGAAATGAAAATGAAAAAAAAAGAAAACATGAAGGAAAATAAACCAAAACAAAACAAAAAAAAAACGTGTAAATAAAAGAAATGAAAAATAAAAACAAAAACAGCTGCACAGGTTCATAATAAACTGAAATTAAAAATAAAAAAAACAATAAACAAAACAAAACAAAAAACATCTTTTTGAATGGCAAAAGAAATTAAACTAAAATAAAGAAACATCTAAATTGTCAGAATTTTTCAAAAATTTTAATTTAATAAAATAAAAATTAAAAAACAAAACAAAAAAATGAAACTCTATTCTTTGAACTTTCCAAAAAATAAATAAACAAATAAAAAATAAAAAAAATAAGACAAAGAAAAGAAAAATTAATGATTCGGTGAGATCTTTAAAATATTTTTTTTTTTTTTTTTTCAAAATTAATTCTTAAAAAACGTCAAAATGGCTGAAATTCGAAGCAAGAAAATGAATAAATAAATAAATCCGGAAAAAAAACCGAAAAAAGAAAAAAAAAAAATGTAAAAGAAGAAGAAAAAAAAAGAAGAAAAAGACGAAGTATCCCGAACAACCAATATACCGAAAACAAAAAATCCTGACCTTCGCTCTCTCAATTTCCATGTTTTATGCATATTTGGTTTATTTTACAGGAATGAACATTTTCGTGGCCTTTTTCGTCTTGTTGCTATTGCTGGCAGAATCCACTCCTCGGGCGGCCTCGTCCATTCCTTTAATAGGTGAGTCCATCTCATTTTCCCACAATTGTTTATGTTTACAGAATGAAAAAAAACGTCGGAATTTAAAATTGTTGCTATTGCTGGCCGAATCTGTCCCACATGCTGCAACAGTCCCCTTGATTGGTGAGTTTTACTCTATTCTATACCACCGAATAGTTTTTTTTTCTTTTCCTTTTTTTTTCTTTCTTAACAAAATTTCATTTTCCATTTTTCAAATAAATTTTTTTGCCAAATGAGCTTTTCTTCTTATTTCACAAATAACGTCTATTTTCCCACAACCCTGTTCAATTTTTTTTATTATTTTAAACACAGTTTAACCTTAAATAATTATGTAACATTTCGTTTTTATTTCGTAGGGAATGTGTGAATATTTTCTTAAATATCAGTGACCACAAAATTATAATTTTTTTTTTTCTGGTATACCATTTATAAGTTGAATTTTGATCTGCTATGTGATCAAGGGAGATGTATTAAGTGCGTTAACAAAGAAAAGCAAATGTTGAAAAAAATATTTGCGCAAATAACTATATTCACAGAAAGGCTATACATTATATATATATATATATATATATATATATATATATATATATATATATATATATATATGTATATATATATATATATATATATATATATATATATGTATATATATATATATATGCAATATATATATAACATACATTATATATATATATATATATGCATAAATATATATATATATATATATATATATATATATATATATATATATATCGATAAGATGATAATAGAGAAAAAGTCCAATATTCGTTAACTTTAATTTAAAAGAGGGCTCAATAAAAAGTAGAGCAATATTATTTATTTTAAGATATTATATCGAAAATATATCAAAATCGCCTGCTAATTGATGAAAGTCGTTTTTCGATGCGTATCCATGCATCTGATCATTGTTTCTAAATTTCTATCGAGTGAACTATCTATTATTTATTATACATCAATAACCATCTATTAATGAAAATTAAAATTCGGTCTGAAAAAAAACAAATACTTAAATATTGCTATATTAATATCTGTTTTTATTTGAATTAAGATCACATTCATTAAATGAACTAAATTGGAATCGACCTGGTTTGTCCTGCCTAAAACCAACAAACCGTATCGGTCAATGGGAAATACAGCCCATTATGAAAAGCCTCAAAAGTTATAGAATAAATTCTCTACTGGGTTGAACTTTTTTCACGAATAATCCGTTAACCTTTTTTTTTTACTAACCCATCTTTCTCTTTAAGATTCCCTCCCCGCTACCAATCTACGGTGCCCGCCCGGTGTATTATCTCCATTGACGGAGGTGAATTTGATCTGAAGAGTTGAACATTGGTGTTCAGCCAAATTTTAATCGAAATGGACAATTAAAGTCTCCGTCTTATCATTATAAATTTTAGTTCTACTTGAAATGCTCTCCTTATTTATATCCTCCTCAATTTATACATTCCAGACAAAAACTGGTAAAACTTATATATATATATATATATATATAGTTTATGCAAACTTTTAAATCCGTATGGGTAGACCTGAGGAGGATGATATCCAGAGAGCTCAATGTAAAATTCAGAGCAGATATGTTTGAATAAAAAACAGACCAGAAAAATGAACGGAAATTCACACGGCTCACTTCCCCACTTCGTTAATTTTACGTATACTTGATTAGGTCCGTCAAAAAAAAGTGAATTCTAATTTCATTTTTCATTTCAGCTTTTGGAAGTAAAGTCTGATGATCCAGAACCCTGTAAAAGGGGTTATGGTGAAATAGCTTATTACATGGAATTTTAACGTGGTCTGTTTTTATTCAAATATATATATATATATATATATATATATATATATTGAACTTAGTACATACGATCCAATTAAAGATACAGGGAAAAAATGTTAAATCTCTACCTGATCCAATAAAAACCTGACCTTTTGAATAAGCCTGTAAGGACTCAAAATAGAGGATTTGTGTTTACTTACCTTTGATAACAGGGTACAAAATTTTAAAGTCTCATAAAATGTATAAAAGTGTCACCGCGTTTTTGTGGGTGACAAATGCAACCTCTCTTTCACAGACAACATGTAGAAAGACTCTCTCTGCTCTATCGCTAGTTCCATGGACAGTGCTCAGTCGAGCTACATTCCTAAGTTCCTCCAGTTCTGACCTTCACGGCTAGGACCCGACATGACACGCGCATTGAAGTAGAGATTTCCCAAGCGTAGCTTAGATGTGGCACAAGGCCGAAAGTATGGGGCACCCAGTGAGGATCGAACTCACTTTTCAGTAGTAACAGATCTAGCAAGACAAGCTTGCTAACCATTACACCACGCCGAGGTGCCCATAAAGTGATTTTCCAAGCGTAGCTCAGATGTGGCACAAGGCCGAATGTATGGGGCACCCAGTGAGGATCGAACTCACTACTCAGTATACCGACTTTATTCCCTCCGTATTCCATTAGTGAGAAGTAAGTTCCACTCAAACAGCTTCTTTCTACGACCAACTGCTCTGTGGAACTGACTCCCAAGAGGATGCTTCCCCGAATGACTACAATGTTAACCACTTGAAGTATAAGGTTGACAGTTATCGTCCCCACCTACCCGCAAAAAACTGTGCATCTTGCTTTGTAACCCTCTGTCTCGAGTGGCCCCCGAGAAAATATATATTGGCGCCGAGTGTTAAAATATTGGATCAAACGGTGGTCCCTTTAACGTACGGGGACGCATGTTCGATCCCTGCCAGGGAACAGTGAATTTTTCTTTACTAATATTTCTCGAATGTGCAATCCGATAGACTTAATGCAAACTGTTTAATAAATATAAAAAAATGGGGCGTTTATTTCAAATACGAAGTATCCACTAAAATAACATTTGAAGTAATAGAAATGTTTGACTAAAAATAAATCCATTATGTTTTTTATATATACATATTGTCTCTAAAAATATTAAATACATTTGGTCTCTGAAAAAAATGACTCTCTTGTTTTCGATTCAGCAACTAAGATATTTCGGAAGTAATGGCATGTTCATCGTAGCCTTTCGGTGACTCGTTAGCTACAGAATGACTCTCACCCCGGGGAGTCGAGGGGCGAATATTAATTTACCGTCAACTTGTCATAATTTAACTCGTTGTTAAACGGCAATGTTTTCTCTAAACCATCGAGCACTTTATCTTAATTTTATTTTTATTCATTAACATTTTAACACACTGACGTTTTTGATTTAAATTTTCTTCCTTACATACGCGTTGGCGATTATATATATATATATATATATATAAATAAAATTAAATGTATTGAGCAAGAATACGTTTAGTTTTTTGACTAAAAATTTTTTTTCTTTGGACTTGGATCTTTTGAAAAAAGAGGATTCGTACAGTGTGATGTTCTTGGTTCTTTTTTTAGTACCAATTTATATATATATATATATATATATATATATATATATACATATATATATACCTAAAGAGCCAGTGAAACCTCGTCCGGTTGTGCCTGGCTCTTTAGGTTTGCTCTACTTCCTGTATTGAGCACTTTATGTAGTTGCCTTTACTCGTTTTGGAGCCTTTTTTTCTTTGAACTCTGAACTTGAATTCTGGACCATTGTTTTCGCCTCAATTTGATGTTCTGAATTCTTTCTTTTTTTATTCCACATTTTTCCTTGGGTACTGGTTTGTTCTACTACAAGCCAACATACCGAAGGGTTTTCTAAGCTAGTACCACCATATATATATATATATGTATATATATATATATATAATCATGGTTTATGTTATATTAAGGTAGAACACGTGAAAAACTATTAGATGCTATACATTCTTATTTTTGTGTTGACTTTTATTTACTTTCGTAAGCATTATCGAAACATGGTCGTCGATAATGGTCACGTAAAGTACCGATATATCAATACAAAATAAGTATTTTCAACATCTGTTTTAAACATATTCTATATTTACACGCTTTGTTCAAGTACTTCACGCCAATCATTTATTCAATTTCATATGGCAACTAATTGTGGTCACTAATATTTAAGGAAATGTAAATATAATATATATTTTTTAGCTGACCCTTAGCAATATATTTCTTCTAAAATAGTCATTGTTTGTTAGTCTTTTATTCGCTTGTAATTAACTGAACTCTGTCATAGTTTATAAATCTAGTGAAAGTATTATCTTTTTTTTTTTTTTTTGACGTTGTGACTGTTCGTGAATCAAGGTAGCTAGAGAAAAAAGGTTTGCCCGTATTTAGTAATCAGTTTATAGATGTATAGTGACTTATATTTTCATTTTCCTTCGTAGAATTTTATTTTCAAAGAACAATGTCAGCAACGCCTGCACTGTTCGCCTTCAGAGCAAAGAAACAACATTTGAAATTTAACTATTTATCCCCATTCTCTTCAAATACAGCGCGGGTTGAATTTACCGGCATGCAACACGGCAATCACGTGAATCTTATCATTTCACTCCTATTACGACTCCGTCCGACATTGAATTGGACTTGGGCAGGGAATAAATCGTACAATAAATGGTACGATGCAATATTATTGGTAACTTTTCATACTATCAAAAACAAAAGATTTGGATGGAAACTCCCAACAGTACTGTGGAGAGCTATAACATTTAGCGGACTTGAGAACGGTAATTTCTAAAATAATAAAGCATATATATATATATAAAATATATATATATATATATATTTAATTTATTTTGAGCATTGACCACCGATTTAACGGTGGTAGAGAAAAATGACGCAAAACCCAGCCACGAGCTAGACAGTGGTGGAGAAAAATAACTTAATACCCAGCCACCGGCTGAACGGCGGGTAAACACTTGTAACTACTTTTATATCAACCGTGAAACATTACATTCCAATTATTTGCAAATTTTGACTCAGGAGCTCAGGCAGAGGGGTTAAAATTATTCAGGAACGTAGGGCTCAAATGTTTAACTATGAGGATATGAGAGATATATAATAATTTTCTTGCTAAATTACGAAACGTTTTTGTCAGTATCATTGTATTTTGCTGCTATTCGCTGCATTATCCTTTTTGAAATGTTAGTCGACTGACGAAGAGTAAATTCAAACGCGTCCATCTTTGACCTTATTTTACCTCTGGTTCTTCGATCAATGTTAGACGGAAGTCTGTCATTTATATATCGTCCAGTTTGAGAAAAAATAACAAATTCAATATCGGTCTATATCTCTGAGATGAGGTATTATAATTACTTGCATTATTTGCATTATTCGGACTATTATCCTCATCTTCATTGCCATATTCACAACGTTTCGGCCTCTATATCTCTGAGATGAGGTATTATGATTGTATGCATTATCCTCATCTTCATTGCCATATTCACAACGTTTCGGCCTCTATAACTCTGAGATGAGGTATTATGATTGCTTGCATTATTTACAATATTCGGGCTGTTTTCCTCATCTTTATTGCCATATTCACAACGTTTCAGCCGTTGTACGTTCCGACTATCTTCAGGCATTTGGAATTTCGAGCCAAATCTTTTATTTGGTCCACCGGGGTAGATTGTTCTAGTTCCACGTGCCATGCCTCTTCGGGATATCTCAGTTATTTCTCTTTAACTCAACTCTCCAAGTTTTTTTGGTTCACCGCTGCTGTGGCCTGGTATTGAACTCACAACTCTTTGGATCTAGTCACACGATCTATCCAACGCCTTTATCCACTGGGCTAAGCCAAATGACATATGAAGGAAGCTGGTCGTGTGCTCACCTGCGCAACAACCCCACGACCCATGCGGACTAATGATGATCATAATGTTTTTTGAGACGTGTTTCGGTGATCAACGCTGCGTTGTGGTGCATTTAAAATCATTCCTAAAGTAAACTGTCAGATTTTTTTTCAATTCCAGTCAAGCCGGGAGTGTCACTAACACACAAGGGTTTTACAGAGAGTGGGAGTGAGAGTAAAGAGGCCTGAGAGAGGAAAGGATGTAGAGAAGGACGGGGATCAAGATCAAGACATCAGAAGATGTCGATTGACATTACATTTAAATTTTTGATAATTATAATTATCAGGGAAACAAGTAAGAGGAAGGGAGTTCCACTGTCGGGAAGTGCGCGAGAAAAACCTCTTGGAGTAAAAGACGCGCTTATATTTAACTGTTTCCACAGTGAAAGGGGAGGACTGAGATACCAACCTAGTAGCACGCTTAAATTCATTGGGGTACCAGTGAATATAGCTCGTCAGATCAGTTGTGATGAAAATATTTGTAGAAAAGACAGAGGGAAGCCACATGCCGACTGTGAGAAAGTGGCTGGAGTTGAGATGCTAGGTTAAGACCTATCACATTGCATATCCATCTTTGGAATTTGTCGAGGACCTCGAGATGAACAGCGGGGGTACCAAACCATATATGGCAGCAGTATTCAATGCAAGGACAAATGGTAGATTTGTAGATTTGAAACATGGACTCAGGCAAGAAAAATCTTCTGGTGCGACACAGAGAACCAACTAATTGCTACTGAGAGGACAGGGCTATTATATGTAATATGTAAATGTATTGGGAATCATCTTGCTATAAAATTCAACGAAAGCAATAAGTGGCATTATCAGTGGTCAGAAATTAAGGCAACCGTTGTGATAGAGGGTGTTATAGGTGGTTTAACGGGTAAACGCACGCGGCTAGCTGAGTTCCAATTCTGGTCGAGTTCGTTACATTTACTTTTGTAAAAATGACCTTGCAAAAGTTCTGAATCCATCTGTTTTCAACTCCCCCAGTTGTGGGTTAAATAACAGATCAGAGAGAACTTTCTAGCCATAGTTGGTAACCAATACAGGAGAAAGAAGCTGAATTCAAAACCGTATATAGCTCTTCTGGGGCACATATTTGAGCTCTAATTGATGTCCGCTCATCAAAGATGCAGTATAAACGACAACCTGACTCTCTGGGTGTTACAGAGGCACAAATGGAAAATGGATTTGAGCAGATGGGTAGAAAAGTGTGATCTTATGTCAAAAGAGTTCCGATGATGTTTACTGATAAGATGACACCCATTTTAAATAAGACATAAATGCTTTCATAATGTTTTTACTCTAAAAGCCAAAGAAAGGCATTGTCAGTGGTCAGTAATTATTCCAAAAGTTACAGACGTGATAGAGCTATTAAAAGTAAAATTTAAACGCCTTTTGCTATTGAATATGTGAGTGATGACACAATTAATGGCGTGGAAGATAATCTGCAGGGTAAAGCTGTTGTTGATATCTTCGCGACAGTACCTTTGGTGAAGATATGAGGATATATCCCTTTTAACTCTTTGAAAAAATGGTACGTTGGAATGGGCTATTTAGCCCTTAGAAGACAATCAGTTTAAATTGAAAACGACTCTGATAATGTAAGAAATATCTTGCTATATTTACCTTCGTATATGCCTTATGGTTACTCACTGAACATAATACCAAACCTTCACTGCCTCGTTTGTGATTTAGGCTTACGGCCACACATGAAGTTGAATGATGCCCGATAAAACAGAACTAGAGGTTGCGATGGATAAACTGTCGTCTAACTTACGCAAAAATGAAAAAAAAAGACTGATATCTCATTTTAACAGGTATATCTACCAAAAATGACACAAAAATATCTTGAAATACTAAAAAGTATATTTATTCAATAAAATCCAAACGGCTTCGGAATTTCCAGCAAATCTTCTGCACGATCTCCTTGTGTAATTTGGTGAATTCTTCCATAATTATTTCCTTCATCTTTGGTGTTACAAGGAGTTTTGTTGGTCTCTTGCTCAACTGCGCCCCACTCATAATAATCAAGGGGGTTGTATTCTGGGGAGTTAGGTAGCCAGATGTAAAGGGTGATGCGGTCGCAGAAATTGTCTCACAGCCATGACTGGGTTCTCCTGCTTGTTTGGCATGGTGCAGAATCCAATTGCCAGACAAATGGTTTCCAGCAGCCACCCTCTTGACCTAGAGAAGCACTACCGCCTCAAGGCACTTGATATAGACCTCCGTGTTAAGTCTGAGGCTCACACAAACACATTCATGAGTTCTTTTCTTATTCAAAAGATCAGACTAAGTTTTCCTTCCCGCCCTACTTTTGTAATCACCATCATCCAACTCTTTCCGAATCCTCTGCACTGTTCTCGGATTGACACAAAAAAATTCTGATATTTTCGTATTGGATCTTCCGTCGCAAATGTCAAGCAGTACAGCATGCCGTTTCCAAATTTCTGGCGGAATGAATTGTGTCATAGTGCTCATTTTCTCACAGTGCCTAAGTGATCGTACTATACATTGCAGACGACAAAATCAAAAACAGACAATGAGCATGCGCGAAATTAAAAATGCAAAATGGCAACAATTTACACGGCACACCTTATACATATATTTTCAATTGCTACAGCGGGGTTAATAGCCGGTTTTTCAGGTATATGAAATCAAAAGGTAACTATGTGTGCCAAATCTCAAATCAGTCCTCTTTATAGTATTATTTTTTGTATCATTAAGTGACATGAACACCAAGACAAATATCATCAGCGCCATTTTCCTACCAACGCTAATATACCAGTACCAGACGTAGCCCCTAACAAAAACACTTGAGAGGAAACCGATCACTTGCCTGAGGAAAGCAGTGAACAAGACCAGACGAGGCAAGATCAGGAATGAGGCAATAAAAGATATGGTAGGAGCAACACCAATGATACAAAACATCGATCGACAGAGGATCAAGTTTGTTCGGACACTACACTCGTATGCCTATCAACCAATCAGCCCTACGAGCATACCCCCTCAGCTACTGAGGCTGAAGAGCGAGAGGCAGACCAAGAAGATGCTGGAACGACTCAATGGCGGACACTCTCAAAGCCCACGAATTATCTCCCCTCCAGGCCACTCGCCTTGCCGCTGACAGACGACTATGTCTCACCACGACGCCTAACAGCACAAATGGAAGGAAAAAAGTGACACATAAACAAACACATTCGGCTGACAGCCAAATCACTTTGAAATAGCGGTTCCCGTACGATAATCGAAGTTACGCAACGTCGAGTCTGGTCATTATCTAGATGGGTGAACGCTTGAGAATACCACGTGCTGTAAGCATAGATGACTCAAAATTGGTAATTGGAGAGCCATGTTCCAATTTTCGTTTGGTTCGTTATATCCGCTTTACGCGCAAATATCTTTGGGAAAGTTATGAATACAGTTCTTCCCTCCCCAGCTATGGGTTAATTAGTAAAACTTGTATCACTAAATCATTATTATTCTCTCCACCCCACCCACCAAAAAATATTACATTCTAAAAATATTTTCTGGCTTTAAATAACCTGCAAACGGTTGATAAGCCATAGAGAACGCATCATTCAATCCTTTGTGTTTTATTAATTTTCTGAGCTAATAAATACAAGTGCCCCCCCCACACCAGATCGGCTGAATAAATTGGAAAATATCTTACTAAGGAAATATGGAGGAGGTTCGATGGTGTAATGGATAGCGGCACGGATTGCAGAATCGGAGAGCAGAGTTCGAATTCCAGTCGAATCCGTTACATTCACTTACGTGCGAGGTAAGTGACAGACCGGGATACCGCAGAAAGAAATGTCAACCTACTTCGGAAAAAAAAAAATCTGCCTCGTCAGTCATGTATCGAAAGATACATGATCGCCTACGCGTGTAATCACGCCTGACGCATAACTGACTGACTGAATATGCATCGTGAATACGGAAGAGTGTGCGCGTCAAAAAAGTGAGGATGATTGAAAAAAATCGGTTTATTTTATGAGAAATGCCGACTTGGAACAGAAACAAAGAAACGAGAAAAAAAAAATCTGCGACGATTATTAGCCTTGTTTCAAAGTGAAGATATCTCCCTTTCAGCACAACTTGTTTTCGAGAATGCCCATCTGTGCGGGCCTGTCAGGGTTTCTTAAAAACCTACAGAGACAACCCGTGTTGATTTTCTAAGCGTATCATAGACCTAGCGAAAGTCCGAATCAACGTGATACCCAGTGAGAGTCGAACGTATTACTCACGCGCAATTGTTCTAGTGAGAGAAGCTTGTTAACCATTACACCCCGTCGAGATGCTCAAACGTGTGGCTTCTGTAACTAAAGGCTACTTATGGTTTTGAATTCAGTTATCTTTCTTTCATACAAGTTTAGTGTGTCCAGTCTCTTATGGTGATTTTATAAGCATAGATTAGATGTGGCACAAGGCCGAAAGTGTGGGGTACCCAGTGAGGATCGAACTCATTACACAGTCATCATTGATCTAGCGAGACAAGCTTGCTAACCATTGCACCACGTCGAAGTGCCGTAAATCATATTCTAAGCGTAGATTAGATGTGGCACAAGGCCGAAAGTGTGGGGTACCCAATAAGGATCGAACTCACTATTCAGTCGTAATTGATCCAGCCAGAAAAGCACGTTAACCATTACACCATATCGAAGCGCCCAAACTGCAGCAACCTATGGCTTATACTGAAACTTTCCTTGAGAGGATCTTCAAGTATTTGTCCCGCCAAGACTATATATTCGAACTTTGAATTCAGCTATCTTTCTCCTATACTGAATGCCAAACAAGTTTAGAATGTACAGTGTGCTATACTAACAAAGCTATAGCTGATGGTAAGAGGACACCGTGAAGAGAGCCATGAAATTTATTATTTTCAAATTTAAACAATTTCTGACGTTCATTTTATTAGAGTAAAAGCATTTAAGAAAAAAAGGAAAGATAACAAAGAAATATAAATATATATATATATATATATATATATATATATATATATATATAATGCTAAAAGCGAAATATAATGGCGATTAAAATTGTTTTTTGCATATAACGTTTGCTTGCGGTTGGTTAATTTTTAGTCTCTGTACACATACTTTGTCCTCCATTTTCTAACAATCGTTTGTAATATATAGGTATTAATATATAACGGTAATATATATATATATATATATATATATATATATATATATATATATATATATATATATCAATTGATAATTAATAGGGATAATTCCAAGGAGTGCAATAATGCAAAGAGAGTTTAATGTAAGAACAGAGCAATATAATAATGAAGACAGAATGTTACAAAATAAGAAAAAGTCGGTCTGAAGAGATGAATATATTTTTGTATATTTATGAAATAAATTATAACAGAATGAATTTTTAAGGATCGTCTGTAATCATATATATATATATGCGCGCGTGTGTGTAAAATAATTACAGACTATACTTAAACTTGTGATTATATATATATATATATATATATATATATATATATATATATAAAAATAATAATAATGATAATAATTACACACTATCCTTAAAATAGTGGTAACAAATATATATATATATATATATATATATATATATATATATATATATATATATATATATATATATATATATATATATATATATATATATATATATACACACACACACCCATCTATATAATAATAATTACAGACTATCCTTAAAATAGTAGTAACAAACATATATACACACACATATATATATATATATATAATTACAGAATATCCTTAAAATAGTGGTAAATGTGTATGTGGTATATATATATATATATATATATATATATATATATATATATATATATTATCACTATTTTTTGTAATGAATTCTTTTATGTTTGTTAAAAAATTGTATTTTTAATGTTTTTATTGCTATAATTAAACAGTCACTTGCTGTTTTTTGGGGTTTTTTTTTCGGGGGGAAATTTATAATAAAGACAGTATATTCGTTGTGGATGCATTTTATTCCTCCACGTTTTAAATTTACTTCGGTTTTGTGTTATATTTATCTGTTAAGTGGAAGAAAATATTACTAAGGGTCCAAAATGGTAGGTTATTTCTCCAAACGAAGTCATTTTATTTTATTTTATTTTATCAGATGCTTGAAAACATTTTTTCTTTACTTATTTTTTTTTTGTTATTACTTTTTAATCTTTCTAAACACATTTCACTTTTCACTTTGCACTTTTTGAATTGGCACCGTAGAGCAATTATTTATTTTTCTTGAAAATTATTTTCTACCCACGATGTTATTTCTTTGAAGTTTCTCCGTCAGGACTTATTTTTAATCAATAAACGAGCTTAAAAAAAAAGAAAAGAAACTTTTTTAAAAAATGCAAAATGGATATTACTTTCGATGATTGATTTAGATATAAGCATAGAAAAGTGAAAATGTTGATATCTTTTAAATTGTGGATGATGAGGGTGGGTAAACACACTGACAGTTACTTCTGTGATTGGGACTCTCCTTTTCAGGACCATTGTATATTTTTTGTCTGCAATATTGAAAATTTTTGATGGCACCAATCGACTGGCTACCGGTTTTCTCTGAGCGACGAGTCTAGAGGAATTTTGCTTTTGTTTTTTTTCCGTACATAAACACTTGGTCCAACAAAATCAGGTATGTTTAGATGCAGTTTAATTTGTTTCAGGATTTCAAATAATAAAAAAAAGAATTAAAAAAAAATAAACAGAAACACCGGTCATTAGTTTGATATATGTCAAAACTATAAAGTTAAATTTTATTTTGGTAACTATCGAAACTTGAAATGAGGACACTTGAAACGAGAAACTTGAAACGAGGACACTTGAAACGAGAACACTTGAAACGGGGACAAAACCCAAACGAGACACTTGAAACGAGGACACTTGAAATGAACGAGGACACTTGAAACGGGGTCACTTGAAACTTGAAACGAGGACACTTGAAACGAGAAACTTGAAATGAGGACACTTGAAACGAGAAACTTGTAACGGGGTCACTTGAAACTTGAAACGAGGACATTTGAAACGAGAAACTTGAAATGAAGACCCTTAAAACGAGGACACCATCAAAGCGTTTCATATTGATAAAGTGAAACCCCTAGGGTCGTAGGGGTACCACATCTACTACAGTCGTTGCTGCAGTGGGGTTTCATGGGCGAGACAGCCTGCTGTAATGCAAGTCCACTCCAGGTTGGTTAGAATTCATAGATTTCCTTTTCCTAGAGTGGTTGACAACCAAAGCTATAATGGCTAATATGTCTTGCTATTTACTCATACCTGAGAGAAAGAGATGAATTCATACTTTTCCCAAGTGAGTTAATGTATTGAACTCAAGTGGAATTCGAACTCGGCACCCCGATTTCTAAATCCGAGTCATCGTTTCCATGACTCCACCGCACTTCCGTCATCACATGGCTATTGTGTCATTTGATAAATTCTTCATCCTCACAAATTAGATGTATGAACAATTGGAATAAAATTTCCGGGGAAATAATTTTAGCAGCTTAATATTCTTTACACCGTGACGGAGGAATTTTTAGGGTCATGTTTTTTTAATATTGCACTGGTCTCCCATATTGACCAGATGCTCATGATCAGTTCCACCCTGACTTCACCGTCATTGGCCAGTTGTCTTAAAGAGCATCAATTTATTGCCGAGGATAAGACGGGTGTAATAGCAAAAGAAAACCTTTTTTAGAATCGATATATATATATATATATATATATATATATATATATATATATATATATTTTTTTTGATTGATGTCTATCTCTGATATTGAGCACTTTCTAATAAGTACCGTTATATATATATATATATATATATATATATATATATATATATATTATACACTTTTAAAATAACAATGCATGGATCGATTGGGGAGAAGTGCAAACAGGTCAAAGAGTACAAATTACAGTTGCTTTTAATAGGTGTGTAGATTAGTACAATAATTTTTCATTAATGTTTCTAGGAAAATTAAAAGTTTTATTATGTAACATAAATTCTCCCATTATTATAAAACAATATGATGATTAAAATAAAAAAATAATCATTTAATAAAAATGCAATATTGTTTTTTGCATATATTTCCTGTAAGTTTTCATATGCAAGAATCCAGTTTCCAGTTCGTTCTGCATTTGGGAGAACTATAAACAAATCACAACGCCAAATGCTTCAAAAAGTTGTAATTTGGCTCAAGAAAGAAATATTTACGCCTGGCCAGTTGCACCTTGCATGCTCAAGAATAAGAAATCCTAAGAATTTATTCTTCGCTATTAAACGGTAAAAAAGAAATTTTCGTAAGAAATATTGTTTACCATGAAGTCCTATAAAATTAAATTAACGAAATTATTAAACAGCGAAATAGGGGTTTTGTCAAAGTATTTTTATAAAGAAATCAATTTATTCAAAATTTATCGATTGGTTTGCGAAATTGAATGAAACACAGAGTTTGTAAATCTCTACAAAAATGTTAACGTTAACTTCATTTTTTTATTAGTAAAGGACAAAGTAAAGTTGAAATCGAACAATCGTGGGCTTGAATAATTGGATCGATAAAATTAGTTATATCCCTTGTATCGTCATATTGATGATATTGGGACTAAGAGACATTACAAAGTGTTTGGTTAAACTAACAATATATCAACATTTTTGCTGTTGTTGTTGTTGTTTTTATATGGAATATAAGCCACGTACGTAAAAAATAACAATAGATGGTTTCAGAAAAGCTGCCATTGGTCCAGTTTACACTTTGGCGCAAGATAGACAGTCACTGGCCCGGTTTACTCTCTGAAGCCTCCACAATCAGTCACTGGTCCGGTTTACACCATGCAGCAAAAAAAAGGCAGTCACTGGTCCGGTTTACTCTCTGAAGCCCCAAAAATCAGTCACTGATCCGGTTTACACCATGCAGCAAAAAAAGGCAGTCACTGGTCCGGTTTACTCTCTGAAGACCCCCAAATCAGTCACTGGTCCGGTTTACTCTCTGAAGCCCCCAAAATCAGTCACTGGTCCGGTTTACACCATGCAGCAAAAAAAGGCAGTCATTGGTCTGGTTTACTCTCTGAAGCCCCCAAAATCAGTCACTGGTCCGGTTTACAATATGCAGCAAAAAAAGGCAGTCACTGGTCCGGTTTACTCTCTGTAGCCTCCAAAATCAGTCACTGGTCCGGTTTACACCATGCAGTAAAAAAAGGCAGTCACTGGTCCGGTTTACTCTTTGAAGTCCCAAAAATTAGTTTCTGGCCCGGTTCTAGTTTCTAGCCATTGGTCCGGTTAATCACTGGTGCCAGACAGGCAGCCACTGATCCGGGTTAGCCTCTGGAGCCAGAAAAGCAGCCAGTGGTTCGGTTTGCTCTCTGGAGCCAGAAAGCCAGTAACTGGTCCGGTTTAGCCTCTGGAACCAGAAGGGTACCCACTGCTCCGGTCTACACCCTGGAATCTGAAAGGCAGCCACTGGTCCGGTTTATACTCGTCTATATCTACCCGGTAAGTTCCTCCTCATGAGGATGTCGTTCCTCTTTTTAGAAGATGCAATAGTCGCAAATTAAACCCATCGACACGTCAAAAAGTGGTTGCAAGGAAAAACAGTTACAAATATTTACGCAACAGCATTAATAAATTCAGTTTGAATAGTGACCGGTTTTGGGGATTAATAACGTACGTCGACCAGAACAGGAAAAAATTCAGCAATAAAAAAATGTTTAATGGCAATATGTCAAGGTTGATAAGAGCTGCAGAGGAAGCTTTCAGTATGTAGACAGAAAACTTGGTCTCACAGTTTTACAGTTGAACTCGCTAGATGAAATTGCATGTTCTACTCTAACAGTTTCCTTCCTCTCACTTATCCCCCGTTTAATTATTATTGTCTTCCTTCCCTACAACCTATACTCTTCAATGATTTAAACGCAACGCCAATCGCTATCTTCTGTCTTCCTGAATCCTGTTCTTTATTCTCCTCAAAATCTATCTTCTTCTTCTCTTTCACTCCCAGTAACCTCCCTTGCGTCTTAGTGACATTATCGTTTTCCTTGGGAGAAAAAAAAAGATGTTAGAAAGATAAAGAATTAAAATAATTTGCACGACTTTATCTTTTATGTAGTTTCCAGTCACGGCGATTATGAATCTATATAATTCCTTGTCATTCGTAGCTCGAAGGAACGTTTGCCCTTTTGCCATTCCTGTCTGTCGGCCGTAGGGCTAAAGTCGTCTGAACAGCGTATCATGGAAGCTTGAGGCGAACGGCATCAGTGATTAATAATGCGAAAAGTTTTCTTACTACAGCAACAATTATAAAAAATCTTCGGCAGTGGTAACCGCTTTTGCTGCTGCCAGGGCGATGGACATAATTATAGGAGACCTGTTACCTAAATTATCTGTGTTCTCTATGATGGTACACCAAACATTATTTTGTTAAGATATTAAGGATCAGACGGGGAATGGGACAGAGTTAATGTGCTTTATGGTTTTCCAAGGACATTCATTGAAAAAGAAAATATACAAACCGCAGGATATAGGGGATCACGGCTTCCCACGGCTCCCTTTATTCCAGAAATTGCCATGGATCGTGCAAAACAGAATCATTTCTCGTTGATTTCATCGTGGTTTTGAAAAGTTAGAAGGCCTAGTTTACACTATTGTTTAACCCTTTGTGCCCTGGGGTCCCTGAACAATTTTAACTCTTCTTCCTGAGCTCCTGGGTCAAAATTCGCAAATAATTGGTATGTAATGTTTCACGGTAGATATAAAAATAGTTACAATTATTTACCCACTGTTCAAGCTATGGCTGGACATTAAGTTATTTTTCTCTGTGTTCAACCGGTGGCTGGGCATTACGTCATTTTTCTCTACCTCTGTTCAACCGGTGGCTGGGCATTACGTCATTTATCTCTACCACCGTTAAATCGGTGGTCAGGGCTCAAAGGAAAGAATACCGAAAAGGAATGAAAGAAGAAAAAGAAGCAAGAAAAGAAATGTCTTTATTTCTTGACTATGGAGGAGACGGAAATAAAGAAAGAGAAATAAGAAATATTGATTAACCCTTTGAGCTCTGCGTTCCTGAACTATTTTATAACCTTCTGCCTGAGCTCCTGAAACTTGGGTAAGAAGACATGGGTTCATGCCTTCCCCAAGGCTTTTGTGAGTACGTGAACATAGAAGATAAGGCTGGGATTCGATCTCTCCTCGCCAGTTCTTCTTTCGGCGCCGGTTTCTGTTATGCCCTTCAAAAAAAAAAAAAAAAAAAAGAAGAAGACAAAGAAGCGTTGGGAAATTTCGCACGTCTAATATATATATATATATATATATATATATATATATATATATATATATATATATATATTTAACCTTAAAAGTAATTATTTGAAACAAAAGTCTATTATTATTTACTCTTTTTCGTATTTTTCTAATGCTACATGACCCAGTGAACAAGTTAGTTTCTTGGTATGTCCATTCCCCTAAGTTGTCCCTTGCATACTGACCACAGATTCTCGATTGGATTTAAACCAGGAGAGTTTCCGCGCCATTTAATAGTACTTTGATTTGTTCACTGGTAAGGCTTGCCAGTGTATTCTGGCAGCCTTACAATTTTCGTAAGCTTCCTTGGAATAACGTCCATCACAGACAATGGCTGTAGGACAACTAATCGACAGTCGAGACAATAGTGTCTGGGCGTGATAATAGATTCATATTACTGCGCACTACTTAAAATGACGCAATCTGAAGAGAAAATAGAAATGGATTACATCCTGTCACTCCAGTGGGTCTAACACAGACCGTATGGTGAAAGAAAGGAAACTAAAGCGGTTGTTTCAATTATTTTGCATAAGTTTGTACGTTCGGGTATTCTTCAGATATCTGTTGTTTTCTTTGGAATAGTAAAAGGCACAGTTCACGCGGATATATTTGGGGAGCTAATTTTAACACTAGACTTGAACAGGATATGATTGTTACGTTAATGGCTGGCCACTCGTATTCGCGGATACTAGGACTAATGGCTAGTCCCTATTACAGGCGCTTGCTCAGGCACATTTTGTGTTTGTTCAACACCCAACTACGCTGAGGTTTCTAGTAGAGAAACGTATTATTTCGCTTCATCAGCAGTCTGAACTAGGCCATCACGCTCAAACCCTTGGCAGAGATTGTTCTCATTTCACTTCCCATGCTTGGAGGGTCAAGTCATTTAATACTCATCAGTCTTTGTGTTGCTTGTCTGTCTCTTCCACTGATGTAGATGCCTTGGCGTTGCTGATGTTTAGAGAGGCTGGTTTGTTTGATTATAACCATTAAGTCGCAAGTTCGATTCTCACTGGGTGTCTTATCGAAATTTTGCCAGTAAATAACCTAACATGAGTTAACATATAAAATCAACACAGATTAACCTAAATTCATTTTAATAGTAAAAAAAGAAAATCTATTTCAATGTCTTTTCATAGAAAAATAATTGTTACTTTGTTTTTATTTAACTGGATAACAACACCTATGGATTATTTAATGCCGAAATCGAAATATTTTGTACGTAATTTATTTTTTATATTCCAGATAATAATGGTTTAGTGATACAAGTTTTACTAATTAACCCATAACTGGGGGTAGAATGTAACGAACCCGACCGGAATTGGAACAAGGCTTTCTGATAAACAATTCTATACCGTTATCTGTTATACCATTCTCACGTCCAAGCTTACAGCATCTATTATTCCCAAGCGAGAAATATCATTTGCTATACATTTTATAGCAAGATCATTTATCTGTGCTTCCGTAAGAGATAATTTTTAGTGAAGAGAGTTTGTTTGAACAATACTACTGAGAGGTGAGTTCGATCCTCACCGGGTGCTCCATGCTAATTTCAACATTAAAAAGAAAAATAAACCTAACATGTAAAATCAAACCTAATCAGATTAATTTTTCAGTTACCAATGCCAAGGATTGAACTCCCAACAGCTGGAAAACCAATCTATTGAAATATGTGTCTCTTCCGACGCAAACGGAAACGTGGGTCTGTATTTTCCCCTACATTTAAAAATTAGCAATTTTGGTTGGTTGGTTGTTTAGTGGCATATCAACACCTTTATGGGTTATTTAATGACAAAATTTAAATATTCTGTAGGCATTTTTTTTTAAATTGATAATAGTTTTATTGATACAAGTCTTACTAATTAATCCATAGCTGGGGGAAATAGTTGGATTCCTACTTTTCCCAAGGGTATTTGCGCTTAAGTGATTTTAAACGAACCCGACGGGAATTGGAACTCGGCTCTCCGATCTCCAATTTCGAACCGTTATCCATTACACCACCCGCACATCCAAGCTTACAGCATCTGGCATTGCCAATCGGTCACCCATCTAGGTACCGACCAGGTTAGACGTTGCTTAACCGGTGATTATACCAGAAGCAGTGTTTCAACGTGATGTGGGCGCAAAACCTGACCATTTTCGATTTGATGTCCGCGTCTTCAACCAACATTCCAACTGAAGATTGAAACTAATTAATATTTAATGAATCTGTGTTGTAAATGAAGTTATGGTTCTCTTCATTTTAGACAGAAGCCGCTCAGCCCCAGGAATTTCAACCCTGCTCTGTCACCTTCCTCATTGCAGTAAAGAGGTTAGGTCGGATGCAAAGAATAGCATGCACAGAACATGTGAACAATGGGGAAGTTTTATGAAAGTGTTGGAACGACGAGGAAACGTATGCTTACAATCAGAATGAGAAAGTTATTTTGGGGATATATAATGTG
>CAHIKZ030001782.1:535000-615000 GCA_903632075.3 Acanthosepion pharaonis | reverse complement strand
TTTTTTAAATATATATATTTTTTTTAAGAAAATCTTGGTAAAACATAGTTTCCCTTTACATATGTTAGCCTCAATTAATTTCATAAAATTTCGAGAAATTAAATTGCAATCGCTAAATTTGCTTTATTAGTTAAAATCAAGACTCCCTGGAGTGTTTAAATCATCAGTCTTTTTGTAAAACAGAACCAAACGACTCCTCTGAATCGTAAAATAAAAATGCAATAAACCTATGACATTATTTAATTAGAAAAGCTTTTAATTGCTTTTATAAATAAAATTCGATGAATAATGAATTTTTACAAGAATTGATTTCATTTTTTTAAATTTTAATTATAATAATTTATAATATTATAAATCGTTTAATATTCTTCATTACTTTAATCAGATTAAGGGATATTGTTATTAAGTGAAACTATATTTACAAATCAAAATTGAAACACTCAACAAAAGTTGTTTACACCCAATATTTTTTTTAAATTTTAATATATATATATATATATATATATATATATATATATATATATATATATATATAATATTACATAATTTGCACCTGTTTGAAAATCTGGTCGACAATACACGACATAATCAGAAAATAAGAGCGATGACTATAATGAATTTAAATTCAACATTCCTGAAAATTAGATTACGGAAAATATTTTCCAGCATTTTTAAGATTACTAAGTACTTAAAAATATACAAAAAGGCGAACATTCATCATTTTCTTAAATTATGTTCTAACAGATAAAATCTCCGTAGAACAACAGTAAAGGTGTTGACAGATTTTATCTTCACTTGACAAGCGACGTGGATAAGCGCGTAATCACCTCTACCGTTTGTTTATAAAATCCATTTCTATGTTATTTTAAACCTAACGTAAATATTTTTTTTTTTAAATTAGATTAATTATACTTTAAATCAGCTAATAAAATTTCAGGAAAGTATATTTTATTTTTGGAAGTTTTTTAAAACCGAGAATAAACTTTTGTTTACAAATGTGTCAGAAATGGCCGATTTTTATCGATTTTTATCGATTATGTGAAAGCGACGAAAAAACGGAGATTCTAATCAATATAATTTTTATTTGAAATACACCAGACTATTTGGCATGCAAGAAATAGTTAATGTAATCATTTATCTTTCAGTTAACGTTAAAATGAAAACTTCAAGGATGCTTTTGCATTTTTAAAAAAATCATTTTAAACCTTGAGTATCGAAACTGAAGTATTGTTAGTAATTTTGGTATAAATATGCATTGTTGGTACTTTTTTTTAATATATAAAAATGAATTTTTATACTTTTATAATGTCTGGTTTTTGTTTTGGGGTTCACTATTTGCCCATAGCTGGGACCCTAACAGGTGCTACCACCCTGGATTTGAGTGCACCTGGGAACAACATCAATTAAGAGGTGTTTCCATGCTCCTCAAAACCTCCAATCGCCCGATTGGGGGGCCTTGCTGATGGAAACATGGACCTTAGGGACAACAGCAATTAAGACGTGGTTCCATGTCCCTGAAAACCTCCAATCGCCCGATTAGGGGCCTTGCTGGTGGAAAGGTGAACCTGGGAACAACAACAATCAAGATGTGGTTATATGCTACTCAAAACCTCCAATCTCCCCATCAGGGGCCTTGATGCCGGAAAGTTGATTCTGGGGACAACACCAATTAAGAAGTTGTTCCAGGCTCCTCAAAACATCCAATCTTTACCATTAGGGCCCTTGCTCCCGGAAAGGTGGACCTGGGAACAACAGCATTTAAGAGGTGGTTCCATGCTCCTCAAAACCTCCAATCTCCCGATCAGAGGACTTGCTGCCGGATATCTGTAATTGAAGTCATACAATCGTGTTGAAAATATTTACATTTCGGCATTAAATAACGCATAAAGGTTGATATGTCGCAAAACGAAATCAACCAAACTAACTAGGTAGGAGAGACACAGCACATTGATGTTTGGAAGCCATGCTTGTCGATCCCCTGTTGAACTTCTTTGTTCGTGACACCTGCATGCCTTAGAACAGACTCCTATTATCTTCCTCTAGCGAAGGGGCTCTCGGTGATCAGTACATGCAATACAGGGATCAAATCAAGGGCCAAACCTGACGACCCGTAGTATCCTCGCTGAGCAAACTACCTCAACTGTATATTTCTAACCTCCCCGCATGAACACTGAAATTTTATTCGCTAATTATTTATTTATATTCTTTCTCGTCAATAGGAGTAGACAGATTCGCCTATCGTCCGGTTTAAACTCCTCCCCACTCTTTTCAAAAGGAGTAAAGATTTATCCCTTATTTCCTGTTTAGGATTGGGTTTCCGGTTGCCTCTTTCACTGCCAGTAATCCTTTGCGTCTTAGTGGCATTATCTCCTTGCTTGGTAGTGAAGTGATAGAAAAAAGTTACAAAAGTTACCTGGTAGTCTAGCCTGATGACACTCTGTCTGCACAGAATTAGATTTGGTCTAGTAGGCAGCGGAGCACGTCACTCGAAGAATAATTCCTCTACTGTCATCCAAGTTCTTTTCCAGATGCACTGCTTATTGAAAATAGTATCGTTGTGCTTTGACTCGACTATTTATATATGCTAAAACACAACACACGTGACCTGAAGATTATGTTGAAGCTTGAAACAGACTGTCGCCACACGGTGTTGACCTCAGTTTCCACTGAAGTAAATTTTAACTGGTCATGCAGATCATTTTTACAGTTTGATCACCACTATATGCTCCCTAATTATGGACATCTACCAAACTAACCTAAGAATATGAAATTATTTTCTATAACTTCAACGAGAATCATTAGCTTATCCGACATTATCGAACTATCGAATAGGCTGGAGACACACCTAGGACATTCCTAGGAGTAGAGATTCGTCTATCGTCCGGTTAATACTCCTCACTCGTTATTTTAAAGGTTTATCCTTCATTTCATGTTTAGGATTTGATTTCAAATTCCTTCTAAAGTATACACATTTTCTTTCTCTCCCAATAGCCACTTGAATCTTAGTGACATTATTGCCTTGGCTCGGGGGAGGGGGGATTACATCGCTGTGTAGTAATGGGTAGCGAACAAGTCTAGAAAACATTTTCCCTGTGTGGCTAGTTTGATTATTTCTTGGGGGTACTTAAACTTATATTCTCCTACCAGACTAAGCACACACACACACACACACACACACACACACACACACACACACACACATATATATATATATATATATATATATATATATATATATATATATATATATGAAAATCTTTCAGAGTTAACGTGTAGAAAAAAGACAAAATGTATAAGGTGAAAAGACAATACGAATTTCGTTCAATGTGGACTTTTGCAAGGCAAAACTAAATGAATTTATTGAAAACAAAATAACTATTAACAACAAACAAAATGTCCTTAGCAAATGGAAGAATTTAGAAAACGCGAGTGTATTTTTCATTTGGCAATATGAATGCAATAGCGTTTTCTAAATTCTTCTAATTGCTAAGGAAATTTATATATATATATATATATATATATATATATATATATATATATATATTGATAGCATGTTAGTAGGATATAGAATAATGTCTGAACAAAGAAGACAAGACAAGGTTGCAGAGATCTATATACATCTAATGAAGTAACGTGGACGGAACAGCCGAAACGTTGTGATATCATCAACAAAGACGAGGACAATAATCCGAATGTAAATAGTTTAAATAATGACAACTTCTTATTGCTGAGTTTACTAAAATGCAGAGGTTTATTTTTTGGGAACTATGTAATTTATACAACTGTATATCTTTGTCTTTAAATTTCTCTTGCATCTGCATGCTTTCCCAACACGCTAAATCACTGAATGTGCACCTGATCCAAGTTTTTGCATCTTGTCAAAATAATAATTTCTTTATTCTTAATTTTTTTTTTTAATTTTTTTCTTATTTTTTTTAATCTGCATGGTGCACTTCTTTTCATAGATGAATTATTCAATGACATTAAATCGTCGCTGGGCGATACTTGTTCGTTCATCGCATTTCTCGACTCACTAATGGTAATTCAGCGATCGCTTTTCGCGGTAACATTACTAACCGCCTGTAGGTGGTTTCTTGGGCTAACGGTTACCGCTGACATGAAGTAGAAAAAATATATTGAGTCAATTTGCTAAGTGTGCTACTAAGAAAATTGGCTCATTGTCTCGTGTTTGACACTTTCTCGTGTAAATCTATCTTACATAAGTCTACCATTCGTCTATACCGGGAATATTGCTGCCACATATGGTCTGGAACCCTAGCTATATATTTAAAGAACCTAGATAAAATCCAAAGAAAAATCTGCGATGTTTTTAGTCCTGTTCTGGCATCTCGGCTTCACTCACTTTCCCAGCGCATTAGCGTAGCTTCTCTGTGCCTTTGTCTATAAATACTTCCATGGTAATTGTTCTAGACTCTAGGAATTTAAGGGCAGTGACGGTGGTGTAATGGATAGCAGCTCGGATTAAAAAATCGGAGAGCCGAGTTCGAATTCCGTGCTATTACCCTTGGGAAAGGTATGAATCTTCTTCTTCCCCCCCATAGGTAAATATCAGGGCAGACCGGGTTCTATAGCCTAGGATGGTAACTAGTCTACCGCAGAACGAAATGGCAACCTACTGCGGGAAAAAATCTGGCTCGTCTTCCATGAATCGAAAGATAAATGACCGCCTAAGCGTGTATCAAGTATGGAACATAACTAACTGAACCTTGGAAAAGGTATGAATAATCTTCTTCTCCACCCGCCCCAGCTATGGGCAAATAGCAGGACAGACCGGCTTCTATAGCCTTGGATGGCAATTGGTCTACCGCAGAAAGAAATGGCAACCTACTGCGGGAAAAAATCTGTCTCTCATGTATCGAAAGATAAATGATCGCCTAAGCGTGTATCATGTATGGCACATAACTGACTGAAACTTGGGAAAGGTATGAATTCTCTTCTTCTCCAGCTATGGGAAAATAGCAGGAGAGACCCGCTTCTATAGCTTTTGATGGCAACTGGTCTACCGCAGGGAGAAATAACAACCTACTGCGGGAAAAAATCTGCCTCGTCAGTCATGTATCGAAAGATACATGATCGCCTAAGAGATCGCACATAACTGACATTGGCATAAAGCCTCATGATTTCTCATCTGAATTAGCTAGATGCAACCGTAAGTTCTATGCTGACAGTTTCTTTTCTCGCACTTCTCGCTTGTGAAACTTAATTCTGGTTTCTTGCTTTCCAACTTTAAATTTCAAAAGTTTAAATGCAACGTCAATCGTTATCTTCTGTCCTAAACTTCTTTTGTCGTTCGTGTTCCTTAATAATGTTTCTCCTTTTCTTATATTCTTTCATGCTCTCTAACTCCTCGCGTTTTAGTGGCTCTTTTACCTTCCTTGGGGGTAAAATGACTAAAGTTTGCTGCAATAAATAGCAATAGATGATCTCTTCTTTTGAAAGAGGGGCATTCATTTTTTTTCTTTAGTCATATTAGTGTAAGTGGTAGCTGTAAACTCCCTAAGCTAAGATTTGAACTCTCGTTGAATAAACCTTTTTAGGGGCTGTAATCCATTGGGATAACTCCGAACGCCCCACGAAAACTAGAAGGAAACTTTTTAAGATCCACCGTTTAATTCCACCGAAGCAAAGAACAGGTAAATACATGGGAAGATTTACATTAAGAATTCCGGTGTAATGGCACAGGGTATACCCTGAGTTATTTTAGGCCAGGCTGTTTTATAAGTTATAAGTGACTTTAACCTTTTGGACAACCTCACACCGCTTTAATCATCATGGGCTTACGACCACATCAGGTTCAGTCACCAGTTCCCGTACGATCACCGAAGTTAAGTAACGTCGAGCCTGGTCAGTACCTAGACGAGTGACCGCTTGGGATTACCAGGTACAATATCTTGGATGTGCGGGTGTTGTAATCGATGATGACTCTGATTTGTTAATTAGAGAGCCGAGTTCCAATTTTTGGGGTCGTTATAATCACTAACGCGCAAATACTCTTGGGAAAGGTAAGAATATATCTCATTTACCCCCAGCTATGGATTAATTATTAAGACTTGTATTAAACTAAACTATTATTACCCCCCTACACACACAAAAATTGTGTACAATATATTTAGATTTCAGCATTAAAATGTCGATGATTATTGAAATGCCGCTAAACAAACGCAAACACATTTAATATCACAGCTGTTTTCCTTTGAAGCCACACAAGAAATCAATGTTTTCTCATCTTCAGCGTTTCCATCTGCTCAGGTCCATTCGTGTTTTTCAACAACCATAAGCCCAACTTATCTTTTATACTGAGCAGATCTTAGTTCAAATATGTATCCCACCAAAGGATAAATACAGTTTTGAATTCAGAGTTGTCCTTCTCTTACACTGCTTTTTGAATACTGCTGAAGAGTACATTCAGTCCGACTATTTAACCTATGTCTGGGGAGAGAAAGATGGTACCTGCAGCTCGGAAATCCGCGCACGGATTGTCACAGCCATTGGCAACGATGGTAAAATCAGATTTCAAACGGATGTAATTGGCCCTGATCTGGCATCTCGCCTGCAGTCGCTCTCTCATGCCGTCGCCTTCCTCAGTCTTTTTTTACAAATAATTTCACAGTAACTGCCCCGATGAGCTGCTTTCGCTGGTTCCCAGACTTCATGAATTTAAGCGTTCAACTAGGCTGGCATCTCGTTCTCACCCGTTCACTGTCGAAACTGTTAAATGTAGCCATCTCTTTTACTTCAATAGCTTCATGTCTCGCACCTCTCGCCTGAGGAACACCCTTCCCTTTTCCTGTTTCCCTTATAGCTATAATCTCCAACTACTAAAATGTAATGTCAATCGACGTCTCCAGATGCCCTGATCTATCCCCTATCCTTCTCTTCATCCTTTTCTCTATCACTCCTATTTGATCTCGCTTCAACTCTCTATAACTCTTGCGTGCTAGTGGCTTCCCGCCTTGCTTGGGGTGAAACGCTTTTAAAAAAAGTACGGACTGTACAAATTGTTTCTGATCTCCATTATCCTATATAAGTGTGAAACATGGACACTGCTGAGAGAAACATGGAGAAGTGTCCAAGCGTTTGAGAACAAATGCCTGAGAAAACTCCTTGGCATCTTTTATTGGGAACATAAAACTAATGAGTTTGTGCGGAAAAGGGTTGAAAGATTTGTGAGCTACCAGGAACCTCTCCTCATCATTGTCAAACAGAGAAAAATGGTGTGATTTGCACACATTACAAGGTACATCAGCTTATACAAGACCATCATGCAAGGCACCGGTGAAGGTTGACGTACGAGAGGACACCAGCGCAAAAACTGGTAGGACAATGTCAGATAATGGACAAGTATGACTGTACCAGAATTGCTGATAGTTGCCGTCGTTAGACTGTTATGGATTCAATATGGCTTCTGCATTTGGATCCCCACTACGATTACAAAAGGGGGATAAGACGAGGTGATGACGAGAAGAGAACAGTTTAATTAGTACCTTTCCAAAGGATATTTGTTCCAAAGTAAAGATCTCGACCAGAGTTCGATCTTTGCTTAACATTTTATCATACTGAGTTTCTAACCATTACATTAATAATCAAAACACTGCTAATTTAATCATATAAATTTTGGTTATTTAAAACTATAGCCTGCCTCAATTAATTTTTAGTATAATTTTTATTTGATTGATTCTTTTACGGTTTATCGACCCTTTTAAAGCCAAAATGTATTTTCAAATGTAAGAATAATACATTTTTTCTTTGGTGAGTTAATATTGCATTAAAAACATTTGGAAGATAATGATTTTTCCAGTTAAAAATTCAACTGTTTAACTGGAAAGAAAGATAAATTTATATATTTTCCAAGGATATTTACATGTAAATGAATGCAACGAACTGGAATTTGAAACCGGATCTTCGATTATTCTTTTTTTTTTCTTTTTTTTTTTAATCTAAAACAACTTAGCCCGTGTCATAAATCCGTAAATACCATATATTTCATTCCGTAGGTTTAAGTTTTTTTGTTTTGTTTTTAAATTACCCCTCCACACATTTTTATACGAAAATACGGATTATTGTGTTTAAAAATCCACCCTGCTTTATATATCTAAGCTAAAAATTGAATCCCCGGAAATGGATAATGTTAAGTAGATCATTTCTTTTTGATACAAAAGTTGATACCCGTTTCATTTTCCTTCTCAAAGAATACAATAAACCTCTCAGTGTCTAACACTTGAATCTGAGGTAAATAAAACGTGTATTTTAACATTGAATCCATTTAATCCTTTTAAAATAGCGTTTAGAGTATTTTAAGCATAAGACTTCCTCTCGATTGATCATTCTATAAATATTAACTGAGAAAGTATAAAAGATTAATACCCAAATAAAAGTTAGTATACGCCTCCTATAAAATGGCTTCTTTTTTCTTCTTTTATGTGATGTGTTCCGTCAGGACGTAAGCGATCATGGCTTTCCACTTCCCTCTTTCAATAAGTCTTGTCCCTTTGCTACTTCCCACAGACCATGTTCTCATATCCACTTCCTGAAGTCCGCTAGGTATGTCATGTGTTGCTTTCAATTGTCTCCTTTCCCTCTATTCGACCTGTGAGTATCTGATTCTCCAAGCCCTCCTTTCTCATTATGTGTCCCAGAAATTTTAGCTGCCTCATCCTGATGTCAAGTATAAGCTCTCTCTTTGTTTGCATCCTCTCCAGAGCCTCATCGTTGCTCACACGCTCGGTCCATGATATCCTTATCATCCTTCTGTAGAACAATACCTCCGTTGCCTCGAGTCTCGTTTTTTTTATTTGAGGAGACCGTCCAACATTCGTTGACGTAAAGGAGGACAGATGTTAAGTAGCAGTTCAGTACTCGTTTCTTTGTTACCGAAGAGATCCTCCTTCATTTTTCCTCCTCAAAGAATACAATAAGAAGATCAAAGTTGACTTTTCCATAAGTTGCGCATTTGAGAATTGCGATATTTATTCATTTCATTTAATTTAATGAAAGAGAAAACATTCATGATCAAAGTTTTCGTACCACATTGTACAGACTAACCGGATTGTAGAATAACAATAATAAACAGCACTTACCAGCGTAAAGGTCCCAGCTAGCGTCCAGCTGGCAGACAAAAATAAAGCAGATTGTAACTTTATTCTCTGCCTATTATCTGATTCTACAAATCCCTCTTTTCTCCTTACGGCTCCCAGAAATTTCAGAAAGCCTCTCCCATATGTTAAGTATAAAAATGCCTCCATGTTATAATCCTTTCCAAAACCTCATCGTTGCTCACATATAGGTTCATGATATCCATAACATCCTTCTGTAGAACAATATCCCCGTTGCCTTGAGTCTTTAAGGAGTCCGTCCAGCATTCGCTGCTGTATAGGAGGATAGATATCACGTAGCAGCTCTGTACTAGTTTCTTTATTACCAAAGAAATCCTCCTGTTTCGTAATACTCTGCTATGTATCTGATTCTCCAAGCTCTCCTTTCTATTTACGTGTCCCAGAAATTTTATCTGACCCCTCCTGATGTTAAGTATAAGCTCCCTCCTTTTTTGCATCCTCTTTAAGACCTCATCGTTGCTCACACGCTCGGTCCATGATATCCTTATCATCCTTCTGTAGAACAACACCTCCGTTGCCTCGAGTCTCTTGCTTTTATTTGAGGAGACCGTCCAGCAATCGCTGCCGTAAAGGAGGATAGATGTCACGTAGCAGTTCATTACTCTTTTCTTTGTTACCAAAGAGATCCCCCTGTCTCTTAATATTCTCCACTTCCAACATATCCCTTGTAGGTCTCAATAAGTTTTATCCCTTGCCTACTTCTCACACACCACGTTCTGTCATCCACTTGCTTAAGCCCTCTAGATACGTCATGTGTTGTTTTCTCTTATCTCTCTCTCCCTCTATTCGACCTGTGAGTATCAGATTCTCCAAGTCCTCTTTTCTCATTATGTGACCCAGAAATTTCAGCTGCCTCTTCCTGATGCTAAGCTTCCTCCTTGTTTGCATTCTCTCCAAAACCTCTTCGTTTCTCACACGCTCGGTCCATAATATCCTTAGCATCTTTCTGTAATTCCATTTGCCTCGAGTCTCTTCTTTATATATGAGGAGACCGTAAATACAATAAATAAACCCGAAAATCAGGTTTTATATAATTACACTGGATTGCATACTGTAAATAAATTGTAAGTTTTTTTTTTATTTATTTTTTAAAATTTATTTATTCATTTCATTTAATTTAATGAAAGAGAAAACATTCATGATCAAAGTTTTCGTACCACATTATACAGACTAACCGGATTGTAGAATAACAATAATAAACAGCACTTACCGGCATAAGGGTCCCAGCTAGCGTCCAGCTGGCAGACAAAAATAAAGCAGGTTGTAACTTAATACAAACCCTGCAAACTAACAGCTGAATCAAGCTGGTATTTATATAGAAATACCTCCACTCAGGTACCAGCAGCCAATCACAGCCCAAGCAATGGACTATCCCACTTTAGCACAATGAGATGCTCCATTGCACCATAAATAGCTCGCTTTCTAAAGGTTGGATTATTATTCACTTAGCTTGCTCCACAACTAAGTGTTTATCTCTACCACGTGATTTTTCTACACGGATTTTTTTATATACTTTTTATGTTATGTGATTTTATAGATGGTTGCATGTACGCGGATATTTATACAGTTAAGTCGTTAAGTGAGGAGTAAGTATATGACTTGTAGATTCTCCAGTCATATAAGTAAAAAAATCAAGCCATTCAATCTAGTTGTCAGTCACAGAGGACTTTCATTTTATGTCCTCAAATATAGACACTTTTTTTTTATCGATTCCTAAATACATTCATTCCTTGCTTAACGACCATTTTCATTTACAACGAGCTGGTCGCTAAACGTTGCCTCGAGTCTCGTTTTCGTCTTTGAGGAAACCGTCCAACATTCGCTGCCGACAAGAGAAAAGATGTCACGTAGCATCACAGTATTCTTTTATTTGTTACCAAAGAAATCCTCCTACGAAATCCTCTTGTCTCTTAATAATGAAAATGGCTAGAGAGGGATAGACCCCCACCCAACCAGACCAGAATTCCCACCTTTTTCTCATGTATTAAGATGCATATTATCGTTACTGTAGATAAAACTGGATCATAAAGCGTCACACGTCCGCAGATATTATCTGTGGACATTAAACAGCCGTTTTTTTTTTCTTTGATTCCTTGCTTCGCAACTTAGCAGACCTAAATTCTGGATGTCTACTGATTTTGAAAATATTTAATTCCCTTTAAAAAAAAATATGCATTCTGATTACTGCTGAACGGGTTTATTTTTGTTTATTTAATCATTTCATCCGAAACAAGGCAATAAAGCCACTACGACGCAAAGGGGTTACTGAGTGTGAAAGAATATAAGAAAATGAAAACATTATTAAGAGGGGACAACAATAAAAGAACAGGAATTAAGAAGACAGAAGATAACGATTGACATTGCATTTAAATTTTTGAAGCTCAAAGTTGACTTTTCCAGAAGTTGCGTATTTGAGAATTGCGAGAGAAAATAAACTCTTACGGTTACATATAGCCATTTTAACTGTAAAATGTTGATACCTAGCTTCTAATCTAATACTGAGCTTAATTTCGTGAAGAAGTAGGTAACAAAGCAGAAAGCTAATCAGAACAATTATCATAAAGGTATTTATAGAAAAGGCAGAGGGAAGCTACGTTAGAATGGTGGGTAAGTTACTGAAGCCGAGATGCCAGGTGAGGACAAATAATTTTGGAGATTCTTCCTTGTATTTTATCTTCAATGCCCAGACATATAAATGGGTAAGATAGAAAAAAATGTCTAGCACGACAGAGTGACAGACTGAACGAAATTTCTTAGCGGAAAATCTAGTAATTGACTAAATATCCCAATTTATATCAGCGGAAATCGTTAGACGGCTTAAAATCATATCAGCCATTATTACCAGATTCTGGGCTGGCTGGAGCCGTAAGACAACATTCTAGTTAACTATTAATAGTTTTGATCTTCTTTTGTGTCTCGGTTCCCTTCAGAACATACGCGATCATGGTCCTCCACAACGTCCTAAGCCAGATAGTATAGTTTAAATTAAGTCTATGTTATATATAGAGAGAAAGGAAGTAAGATAGTTCCAGTTATTCTCGAGGGTTATTCTGGATGAGGTTAAATTATGGCCAGGTATATTCTCTGATATAATCTTGGCATGTTATGGTGGACTCTCCCGGCGTATTCGACGTATGAGGGTCAAGCAGCTCAGTTCCTAGGAAACGACAGCCCAGGCATCAGCAGGTATGATTTGATTATAGTGGTGAAGGCTTTGTTCAGAAAACATCCACACTTTTGAAGGGCCGAATAGAGAGACTTGGTGCACTACGTGCCACAAGGTCCGCAAACGACCCTCCGCTGGCTTTGAATTCAGAGTTATCCTTCTCCTAGACTAGTCCCCATCCAAGGCTATAGAACCCAGACTGTCGTGTTATTTACCCATTCTCAGACTGTCGAAGTTTTCGTCGATTGAAATAGATTTCGTAGTACTATATACATACATACATATATATATATATATATATATATATATAGACAGATAGATAGATAGATAGATAGATATTTCTTTTCAAAGTATACTTATTTGTTATCTATATTAAATGAAATATATGTATTCACTTTGTACATCCATCTAGAACAGCCATGGTTATACTGTCGGCCATTTTGGCTTTCAGTATTGCCGCTGAATTTCATGTGGAAAAAAAAACATTTATTAAAATTTTGTCCGTTTCATTTCGTCCTCACTTGTTCACTCACAGTTTCTTATACATAACCACACAGATAAACAAGGACTAAGTAAAATGATTCTTGAGTTTTTTACACTTTCGGCGAAAATAACGTTTTCATCATTTTAAACGATTGGTGATTTTCCCTAAGGGAGATCATACCTGTAAATATATTTTGCCTTAGTAAACAGGAAATCTTCATCATCACTTTTTTTTCTCTGGAAAAGAAATATATTTCTTATTAAAAAAAATATTTTTCTGTATTTTCAAATGAATAGATAAGAAATTAACCACTTCGAAGCGGCATTTGCTAATCCCACTGTTATTAGAGATGATATTGTATGAAGACTTCAATTCAAAATCTTTACTGCAAAAAAAAAAATCAATTTTCTACCCATTTTTAAGGCTGAATTTTCCGCGTATTATTCCCTGTCGTGAGAAAGTCTGAAGCACATTTAACGAATAATTATTTTGAATTATTTTTGTAAAGCAGTCTGCCTTGTGATGATGCATAAGTTATATGGCCCACAGGTTGGAAAGGGTGACCCTGATTTAGAATCTTTTAAATTATTAAAAAAAAAATCTAAAAAAAAAATAGAGAGAATAACTTTAATAAACATAAAAAAAAATACTTGTCTTTTTTTCTGTCGTATGCGAAAGTACGGGTGATATAATGGAGACCGGTTTGAGATGTCGGAGAACCGAGTTCGATTCATAATCGGATTTGTTGCATTCACTTACTTGGGGGAAATACCCTTGGGAAAAGAATTAATCCACACCCCCATCCCCATTGTTTCATGCAATGCAAAAGGCTAAAAATAATAATATAGACTTACTGTCCTGAAAAGGTAAATATACAGCTATATATTAGGTTGGTGCGAAAATAATGACGTAATAATGTCGTTTTTGACTTTAAAAAAATACGTTAAATAACGACATTATTACGTCATTATTTTTGCACCAATCTAATATAAAAACTAAGCAAGAATGTATTAGGTTGGTGCAAAGATAATGACGTAATAATGTCGTTTTTTGACGTATTTCTTAAGGTCAAAAAACAACATTATTACGTCATTAATTTTGCACCAACCTAATATCACCAAAACACTTTACTGATGTTGGCAGCTGCGCAAAATTCCAAACAATATGTGACTCTACTCTCGTAACCGCTGAACGGACAAATGATGGTTGATTAAGTGCCGAACCATAGTATCTGCCGGACCACGGAGCACCGGATTAAAGGTGTATAAATAAGAATAGGTACAAGGTATTCTAATTTAACCAATCATGTCTGGAATTGGCAGTTCTCTCAATACAGTAGCCAAAACAATAAAAAAAAAACACCAAACAGAACAGTTGCTTTATCTCTACGCTTTTATATTAACGTAACGTTACCTTATTAACATTTAAGAGAGACACGAGACGCAAAATGACCGTTTATATACTTTCTGTATTTCATCAGGTAATGTATGTGGATTTGGGGACTTTCTTCGAACGTTGATCTTTTAGCGCAGATCTAAGGGAATCGAACTTTTCTCTCTTGGTTGAAACGTCTATATAACTCCCTGTCATCCGGTTGTCCTATACACTTTATGCTCAGCCGGGCAGACAGCCTGTTTACCGGTCGAGGCAGCCTCTGATACCATTTGAGGCCCGACTCCGCACCTGGTTGCTAGGAAGTCGCCTTCCGGTTTAACCATCTGATGCATCTGACTTTAAAATGTTCCGCTGTGACACCGAATGCAATATCTACTTTATTTCATATAAGGGTCATTACATAACACCTCTTTGACTCGTCTAGTATTACATGAGTCGCCTGCTGCATTAACATCATCCTGAACAGTTTACCATAATTCTACATCTGAGAAAGAGAGAGAGAGAAAAAGAAAACAATGAAACAAAAAGCACCTGTAACTGAGATGAAATGGTACCCTCTGCTTAATATAAGACAATGGAGATCACCAAATGATGGTCTACAAGGTCTTTGTAGACGGAATTTTCTTATTGGTAATTAAAAGCAAAAAGAAATGTTTAATGATTCCTGTTGGAATATCGAACTCCCCAAAATACAAGCAATCTTTTTTAGGAGTCCACACTCCGACTGGACAAATTACACAGTGGGGAAAGGCCGAAGTCTCTATCGTCCAAAACGTGATGATACCCGGTAAGGATGAAACATGTGCGAATAACTCATGGATTTATTTTAACATTTCACCTTTCTTTAATAATTTGGTGTCAATATATACCGCGAAGTTAATCAAATCAAAGGCTTTGACAAGTTTAGCTTGCCTTCTCTATCTAGTTATCTAGCTATGTAAAAACGTTCGTATACACACAAACACACACACACACACACACACACACACACACACATATATATATATATATATATATATATATATATATATATATATATATAAAATAACGTAATCGTAGGAGGATACGCATCTACTAGGGCTAGACAATCCCTATTGCAGACACTCACTCAGACACACTTGTGTTTGTTCAACACCCACAGAGCCAACCTGTTGTTTATACTGCAACTATACTGAGCAGACATTAGTCACAGTTTCTGGGAGAGAGCGTGTTATCTAGAATGATCAACAATCTGAACAACACCAGCACGCCCATACCCTCAGTCCTGATGTCTGTTTATATATATATATATATATATATATATATATATATATATATATATATATATATATATATATATATTCCTATCCATTCATATCAGGAAGATCTATTAGACTTGAATGATCAACGCACTCCCATAGTAAGGATATTCAAAGAATTTTTCCAACTCCCGATTATTATTATAATTTTGAAATTTCACTCAGCGTGCATTTTTCAGCTGTCATTTTAGTAAAAGCAAATAACAGAAAAAAACATGAAAAACGCTTGTAGAAACCATTATTTTATGTCCAGTTCGGACCAAAATTTCCTTCGACGATATGCGTCGCATCACATGCGAAATAAACAGTGAACTTACTTGAAGAACATTAAAACCTTTGGCCATATTCCTGCTGTTATTTCAATTAACCTAAGTAAAAGCAAGTTCGAACATTGCTCTCTAAGAAAAAAAACGTCTGTTCGTTGGTAACATTCTTTTATTGAAACCCATTTTAAACCAGCCGTCTAAAACACGACAAAATTATTTCTTATCCGTCTTTACTTAAAAACCTGATGGAATTTAAGATTTTACACTTTCTGTGTTGAGTTTTGAATGCCTTTGGTATCTCTCTTACTTTGGAACATCTGATAAGGTCTTTAAAATGGCATCCCAACCGCTGCTGGCATCAACACAAGATCTGTTTAAGAACGCTACTTGCTAATCAAGCAGTTGAAGGTAAGGATCGTACATTTGGAATTTTATTTGGCCTTAATGTGTCTAGTTCGATTTCAGATTGAGCCATTGCTGTGATAATGAAAAAAAAAAGATTATTTTATAGATTCTCTTAATAATTGTGTTTTAATAATTCAATTTAATATTTTTCTCTCGTTTTTTGTAAAAATTGATTTTATTTGACCAGGTAACCGGAATTTTTAGTATATGAAAATCTAATTTTTGAAAGAAATATCTTTAGTTTTTTGTGTTTTTTTTTTGTTTTTTCTGATGGCTTTCGTTAGTCTATTGAGAGCACTTTAAATTCCAGATATTATGGGATGCATTGAAAAACCCGCTGTGTGTGTTTTGGCAAGGCCATAAAATCTGTGTATTTTATAGCGGTATTCGCTTAATTTTCACCATGTTTTGTTATCTTAAATAATTAACTCTTTAATTGCTTTATTAAAATTTTGCGATTTGAAAATTATTTTGTGTTTGCCGAAAAACGGAAATCTACCATAAAAAACCTAAGTAAATATATCCCTCTCAGTTGATTCATACACATGTATATTGATGTGTTATAAAACATAAAACTTGAAATAAAACAATAATGAATACTTCCAGTCAAGGTTTGTGTTGCTTCACGCAATACAAAAAGCTACAAATGAAACTAATAATATCCACTTACCAACTTATATGGGTAGATATACAGCTATATATAAATACTGAGCAAGGCCGTATCACCAAAACACTTTGTGATTTCAGCTGCGATAAGCTGACCGGACTAATGATGGTTGATTAAGTGCCGAATTATGATATCTACCGGACCACAGAGTATCGAATTAAAAGTGTATAAATAAGCATATTTATAAGTCATTTTAATTCAACCAGTCTTATCTGGAATTGGCAGTTCTATAGATAAAGTAGCCAAAACGATAAAACATATATAGTTATTACAGTGTAACCCGGATATAAGAGAGTTGTCGGGACCGGAGAAGAAGTCTCTTATATCCGGGTTTCTCTTATATCCGGGTTTGGTCTATTTTATATACATTAACACAGGCTCTAATTTGGGACCAGAGAAAATCTCTCTTATATCCAGGTTTCTCTTATATCCGGGTCTCTTATATCCGGGTTACACTGTATATATTGAATGTCATATAAAATTATTGACGTTTGCGATTACAGAAATGAAAGCAGGTAAGATGAATCGAGAAAATACTTCTGTGCTTACCAAATAACAAAGTATTTCGGAAATTTTTCAACCCCAAACAAGGCAATAAAGCCACTAAGAAGCAAGGGTTTACTGGCTGTTTATAAAATAATACGAGAAAAAGGAAATCTTTACTAAGGGGAGAGAACAATAAAGAACAGGAAGAATTAAAAACTCAGAAGATAATGATTAACATCGCATTTAAATTTTTAAAGATCAAAGCTTACTTTTCCACAAGCCGGAAAGAGTATTACAAGCGAGAAGTTTCAAAGAAAAAAGTGTTAGCATAGAACTTTCGGTTACATCTAGGAATTTCAACTATAAAATAGTGAGACCTTGCCGCCAATCTAGTACTGAGCTTACATTCGGAAAGTCTAGGCACTATAAAGGAAAGCTCATCAGAAAAATTGCCATGAAAATATTTATAGAAAGGGCACAGAGAAACCACATTACCGCGTTAGGGAAAGTGTTTTAACTGGGTTATCAAAAGCAACATTAAAAATCGGAATTAGTTCAACAATAAGTTTATTACCTTTTAGTACAGGGTAACATGATCCAGAATATAACGTAAGGGATGACTGTTTTCAGCAAAAAACTACTGCTGCTACTTCTACTCCTGCTACTCCTCTTGATGTAGGCGTATTCTTACGTTTTTCGTCCGACGGTCGAGTCCAAACGTGTAGGGAAATATTCTCCCTCAAAACAGAAAATAAACTGAATCCTTGATGCCAAGTGAGGACCGATAACATTGCAGATTCGTATTTAGATTTAAATTATAAACTTGTAAATGCACAACAGAGGCACCAAACCAGATGAGACAGCAATATTCAATACATGAAGAAATGGTAGACTTATAGATATATAAGACAGATTATGACAAGAAAAACATCTCTTGCACGACACAGTGCACCCACTTTCCTAGAAGCAGTCCTAGCTGTTGATTCAATATAATCTTTCTATGTGAGCAAAAATAGTTCGCCCAAATTTAATCATCTTCTGACTTTATATAATGTAAATACTGATAATCCCTAATCCGTGATATTAACACAAAAATTGTATTAATGCTATTATTTAAAACGTAAGAAACAAAGACTTATTTTATATAGTGGTGTTTTAAGTGGCGTGGTGGTGGGTGGATAATAATACCTAAAATCTTTCTAAAAAAGATTCTTAATAATTAAGAATCGAGTTCCCGGAAAGTATGTAGGCGTTTCTTCTTGGATACACACTTGCCGAAGACGGTCATCTCCGCAAATAAGGTAAGAATTTTTATGTATTTGTGAGAGAGACAAAAATAACAACATAAAGACACTTAAGTGATTTAATTATTTTAAATAGAATTTTAGGATTTCAATTACAATGAATATTTTACTATCGTATACTTCCGCGTATAAGGCGATCTTTAAAGCTTAAAATGATTCCCTAAAATAATTGCCGTCCAGTACAATTATATCAAAATGCTAACCCAAATTTGTGGCGTATCGGCACTGGTACGTAATTTGAAATATGTTGTCGGTTTGGATCGCGGGAAGCTAATTGCTTTGTTAGTATTATTATGCCAATGTAAATATTTCTAGTTCAAATAATTGAGATTATATTACCGTACTACAGTAATAAATGTAAAAAAAACTACATTTTCTTCTCCATTCCACATTAAAATGAAATATTCAAGAGGCGACCAAAGCATTTCTTTTTCCGCTGAATATTGACAAGTAACATATAATTTTTAAATAAATCTCGTTTGGTCGTATCAGATATGGAATTTATTTTATTGTTAAATAGCAACATTTTGTGCAAATTAATTGAGACAAAACGAATAATCCCGTCATTATTTACTTTTTTTCATATTTTTCCACGAAGTCGGTCCTTGCAGATTGACCATAGATTTAACTCAGGAAATATACCGGTTCAATCTATAGTACTTTCCTGTCTGTTTGTGCAGCGTTATAATATATATATTCCTTATAATAACGTATATCGCAGATAAAAGGCCGTAGGACAACTAATCGACAATCGAGACAGTGTTATTATTTTGAAAATCTGATGCAATCACGGTTGTCGCAATATTTTTCAAAAGAAATCAAAATTTCAGCATAGGCCCAAAATAGATTCATATTACTGAGTAACTACTGCAAACAACCCAATCTGAGGAAAAATCGAAATATAGATTGCACACTGTCACGAAGAAAGAAGAATATACCTGACCGTAGGTGGGGAGACAGGCAACAAAGCGGATTTAGTTCAAAGCCATTTGCACGACATTTTATATATGTAATTAAAATTCATTTTCCTTGTGTTGTTAAATAACAACAGCATTTAGTATAGCAAAAAACTTTATTTTTCAATGATATACATTCTACGGCATTTTTTTAAGCAACAAAACATTTCAGATGCCATAAAAACTAAATTTCTCATTGCACAATAAACAAAAAGCATAAAGCACCCACATAAATAATTAAAACTTTTCAAAATTACTATGATCATCATAAACATAAGTTCATCATAAACATCGTCATTTGCAGTGTCGTCATATCCCAGTCTGCCGTCTTATACTACAGATATCAGATAAAAACACAAAGCATTACATAAATGTTGGGTCTCGTCCTATCCATACGTCGACTTATACGTGAAAATATACTTTGTGTAAACATTTTTGTTTATTTACCCACTAACAGCTTTGTTACACGCTCAGCGATTTTTTAATGTAGACCTCTGTCTGTTAATAACGCGGACATTTTGAAACAGTGCTTTTAATTGCTAAATGAAACTAAAGTGTTTTTATTTTATGTCTTTCCCACAACGTTAAAATAGAGGACTCTTAGATATGTCAGAAAAGAAATATACTAATTATATATATATATATATATATATATATATATATATGTGTGTGTGTGTGTTTGTATTTGTTAGTGTCTGTGTATGTGTGTGTCGTATTACTCAAAGGTTCACGAAGAGTAAAGGTTAAATTTACCTTCCCAAAAAAGAAAAAGACAAACTGCGAAGAAATTAAGGTTTCATTTCTTCAAGCAATGATGCAAAGACCTCTGAAATATCCGACAAGATACGAAAAACTCTCCGTAATTTGACAGTTAAACTGCTTAATCAACATACAGTGTTTCAATTGCTTGAGCTTTGAGTAGCACTTGAAGTGTGTACACACACACACACACACACACACACACACATATATATATATATATATATAAAAGTGAACATAGAAGTCAAAACTTAGAGGCGACAGTCTGTTTCATGCTATATGCAATCGTCAGGCCATATATATATTGAGTGAATATTAATCTATGTATATGTATATACATTGAATATATATATATATATATATTTATAATATTAATATTCATATATACAAAAAACAAGAGCCAACATAGACGGTTACTGTGTGCAGTTATATTTTAAATTTGAAAATTTCATTATTAGTATAGAGAGATGAAGTAGATTTTAAAGTAAATCTGGAAACCCAATGCTAAACAGTAAAAAGGAATAAACCTCGATAACTTTTTAAAAAAACAAGAGGAAGAATTTAACCGAAAAAAAGAGAAAACGCACAACACACACGCAATTAGCACGCACACACAACACACACACACATATAATATATATATATATATATAAATAATACGTCATATAAATACATATTTTTATAAATTTGGAAAAATATTTTTTAAAAATTCTCTGAAACATCCAAAAATGGTTTTAAACATAGAATAATAATATTCTAATTTAGTTTTTTTTTTACATTTGTACGTATTGTTAAAATATATGATTGTATTGACATCCTTATGGGGTCGCAAAAGAAAATAATATTGTCAATTTTCAGTACCTTAGAACAGTGCAGTCAATTCATCCATTGGAAAACACTTTAATTATGAAACGGAAATTTTTTTAAGAATTTATCTTGTTGTGCATAATAAGAAATGTATTAAGTTTGCTTTTTATATTTTTAGAAAAATACGCGAAATCAACAACACATATATACGCACAAATTCTTGTATAATCAAACCCAATACATTATAACACTTCATGTTAATATACAGGAATCTGTTTCTATCTATCAAGCTGTAAAGAAAGATGGCTATCAATCTTTCGATCGTCACAATTCTACATAGGAAACGGAAATACCTATATTGTGCCTACTGCGCAGACTCATTAATCTGTTTTTGTTCGATAAAATGATATGCTATCTACCGGATCTGTATGTATATTCTATCTATGGAAAGGGGATTTATAATAAAATAATTTAATTTTACATTTATATGTATTGTTAGGTTTCGTATGAAGTTTTTTAGTTGATAGTTTGGTTAGAATCGCCTCCATAGTGTCAAATTGTCGTATATTTGATGGTATGAGTAATCATTTTCGCAAAAGAAATCGAAGCCAGAAAATTTTTCATTTGTTGATTTTTTTTAACAAATAATACAGAATGTTAATTTTGCATATCAATTTTTTTCCAGGAAAAAATTTTTCTATTTCATGGGGAATTACTGCACAAATATATATGAAAACGGATATATTCTGTTTGTCTTATTTGCTAGTTGGGGTTCGATGTTTTTATTTTTTTTCAAAAAAAACAAAACAATTTTGGGGGAATTAAATTCTGAATGCGTTTATCTATTTGGCATTCATTTTATATCAGTTATAACGTATAAAGAATTAATTTTTTGAGATATCTTTAATGTAAATGTTCAAAATGGAGAAAATGATATCGGCTGACGGTTCTCGAATCTCGAACCAGATTTTGCAGGAAACTGAAGAAAAAAACCCTTGTGCAAATTAATTGAAACAGAAAAGAATAATTTGAGAATTCAACATACAAGTCGGTTTTTAACCCGGTGGAGCGATAAAAAATGTAATCGAAATTCATCATTTGCTGTGACTGTGCAGATCGGTGAAAACTATTTTGGAATGTATTCTGAAATTTGTTTGGCCAAAAAATAAGGCAACATCGGGATTGCATCACCAACACCTTCAAACACTATTGTCTCAACTTTTTTTAGTTGTCCTACAGCCATTGTCTACGATGGACGTTTCCTTCAGGAAGCAATGGAAAATTGTAATGTTTTACGAATACATGGCAAACCTTTTTGAGGAACTCAAAGTACTTATCGAAAATTTGATCTCTCTCCTGATTTAAAAACAATCGAGAATCTTTAGTTAATCTGCAAGAAACGACTTTGTGGAATGAATATACCAAGTACTAACATGTGCACTGGTCATGTTTCATTGGAAAAATACGAAAAAAAAAGTAAGTAATAATGGAATTATTCGTTTTGTTTAAATTAATTCGCATGCAGATACAAGTGTTTGCCAGAAAAATTTTAAAAAAGAAAAAAGTAATGACTTTCGTGATAAGAGGATATGTTGTATTGAATTATATTTTTCCTTTGTCTTTGTCGTCTAAATTTCACTGTATTTCCATGAAGGAAGTAAACCAAGGTACACTGATCAGGTACATCCGTTTTAGCTCTATTTTTTTTAATTACTTTTGAGAAATAAGTTTCCATGTACTTCCGGGGTTCTCTTCGTAATGTTCACATAAATAGGCAGTTTGGTTGCTATCATGCCATTAGACAAAGTTCGTAATATGCGGCATATTTTCTTCCTGTTTAAATTCGCGAAGTTGAAGGCTCTCAGAGGCTATTTTTATCTCAAACGCTCACAACCTTAATTTTGCATAAGGGACTCACTTCAACCAAATCTGATTCTGTACTGATATTGTTCATTCAAAGCACTAAAAAACCTTTTCATAATAAGCAGATATTAAATGTAAAGAACGAGAAATAAACAATTTTTTCAATAAGATAAAAGGTGAAATAAATGGTACTGAATAAAGAAAAAAAAAGGCCAGGCTTTGAATGAAGGAAGAAAAAACACGAAAGAGGAACGGATAAATTAAAATGTTTTTTTTATTCAAGACGAGGACTATGGACAAGATTTTAGGAGAATAACCCCAGATAAAAAAAAAAAAATTCAATTGGCTAGGGAATACGTTGCAATAATAAGAAGCAAACCAATCAGACATTGCTTAAGTGTTGCAGCCGACATGTCGGACAGACGTTGATTAGAACTGCATATTGGCCTGGGGCCAGTTTGAATATTTGAAATTCATTGTATTAGCAAGAAAGGTAATTTATAAAATCAAAAGATAAAAATTGAGGAAAACGGTTTCGGTGATTTTCTCCCTAAATTTAATTAACGTATTTAACGACATTTAGAACGCATTCTTTTTTTTAATAGTTTTAAAACTGCCCTTCGTCTTATATTCGAAATTTAGTTTTACCGTAATATAATTCCATCCTCAGTGATCAATGATTCGCCTTATAAATTTACAACAGACGATCAATTCTATCTAATCCGTCTCCATAATAATATTTTCGCAAACATTTTAATATTATCATTTCCTCTCTGAATTCCTCGGATGAGGATTTATCATTAATTACATTACCAACTTGCTGACTATTGTCCATGTTTTTTTTGTAATACAATGTTTCAGCCGTTCTACCATACGGCCTTCATCCAAAAACAACGCTTTCTAATTCCAATTCTAAATTTCAAACTGAACACTTTATTTAAACAACGGGTTTATTGAATGAAGGAAAATAACACGTAAGACAGACGAATAAAAACAAATTAGAATGTTATTTATTCAAGACGATGGAAAACTATTATTCAAATTTGGGATTTTAGAAGGAGAATAATCCTAGATAAAAGAAAGTTGGTTTGGGAATACGTTGCAATAACGTGACAAGAGGCAAACCAATCAGACATTGTTCAAGTTTTGCAGCCGACATATCACCAGGAACTCTTCTGGTATGGAAGACATAAATTCTTGTATCCGTCCTTCAAGTTCTACCGGAGACTTGGTTTTCTATAATAGACTTATTAGTTACCCCACCCCAAAGTTAAATGAAAAACGGATCGTTAAATCATGATCAAAAACATCATATTTATAAATATGGATTATTTTTCAATTACCCTGTAATTAATTACTGAGATACTTTTGAGTAAGATGAGTACAATATATGAGACTCATATGAATGTCTAGATCTGACAAGGTTATTTGTGTATATTATTCTTGTTCTCAGGTTAATAATTCAAAAGTAGTATCTACCATTCATCAAATTTAAAAATTACCATAATGTTGTTGGGGCGCACCCACCTTCTCATCAGAATGGACTGATCTCTCTACTACTAATAGGACAGTTCTATAGAGTTCTGGGGAGATCAGGTGACCATCACTCTTCCGTCTCTCTACCGGAAGATACAGTTGGACTTTATACTCTTTCGGATTGTTACTGACTAACCTGCGTTCGTTTGACTACTAATCTCTCTGTTGTAAATACCTCTTCAGATATACCAGTATTTTTTCCTACATATGTGTTTGTCCTTATTTCAATACACGCACGGGGAAACACTCAACATCTCAACAAGGTAACACATCCTATGTTCAATTTCCTGATAACCACTGCTGACTTATTTTATAACTGAACCACAAACTGAGTTATTTGAAATGTTTGCAATTTACTAATTCTAAATTTTGAAATTTTATGTTGGTTAAAATGCATAAGCCATAAATAATAACATCTTAATTGTGGCAGTGGAGACTTCGGGGGTTATTGGCCCTCATTCGATGGCGTTCCTTCGGAGGATTGGCGCGATTGCGTCTCGATTAAGGGAATGGATCTTGAAGCGTGTCTCACTGGCGATGGTTCGAGGTAATGCTTTCTCCATCATTGCTACTGGAAGAGCATAGCAAGAAAAAACATTGTTTATAGTATCTGGAATTGTCAGCAATGGTCAACTGAACTTGCTTTATTTCCATAAGTCTTTTAGTTAGTCTGAACATTTCATCGATTTACTGAATATATTTCAGATCACATATTGTCTTTTGGAAAGGGATATGTTTGTTTCTTTTCTGTTTTTATTTACTTTCTAATCATTTCACCCCAAAGAAGGCGGGAATGCCACTAGTACGCAGGCAGTTACAGGGAGTAAAAGTTAAAGAAATGGCTGCGTATAGGGAGGGTTGAGGAAAATGCAAAAGATGAACGGTATTCAAGAAAACAGAAAATGGCGTTCGACGTTACATTTAAATATTTAAGATTGTAGTCCTCAGGGAAGTAAGTAAACGGAAGGAAGTTCCACAGGCGGGAAGTACGAGAAAAGTAACTGTTGGAATAGAAGTGCCAGTTGCATTTAACTATTTCAACAGACCTAGATGTCAAACTAGTAGCATGTTTAAATTCATATATTCAGGACACAAGGGGAAAAAAGCTCGTCAGAGCAGTTGCCATGGAAATGATTGCAGAAAAGACAGAGGGAAGCCACGTTACGTCGGTTAGAAAATGACTGAAATCTAGACACCAGGTCAGGGTCGATTACAATACGGATCCTTCTTTGGATTTTGTCAAGAACCTCGGGATGTACATAAAAACAGCGGGGAGCAGATATGGCAGACGTATTCAGTAGACGGACGAACGGTAGATTTGTAAATGTGCAAGACGGACTGTGACGAGAAACATTTTCTAGCACGACAGAGAGAGCCAGCATTCCTCGCAGTAGATATAGCTGTTGATTCAATCTAGGCATTCCACTTCAAGTGAGTTAAAAACGTAAGACCAAGAAGGTGCAGTGTACTGCTCTTCAGAAGTCAACCATTTTGATGGCAGGTAGAAACGGTTCTCTATGGTGGTTAAATAAGAGCAGTTTTTTTTGGAGGCATTAAAATTTACAATCCATTATCTGCCCCAGTTAGCCATTGATTAGAGGTCCTATTTAAGGGCAGCAACCAGATTTACATTGTCAGCTCTAACGGATTTGCTATTGTATCAGGAGTAATTGCCAGTGTCATCTGATTAAACACCTATTTGGGAACTGATGATACCAGGAAGACCATTAATGAAGATCGGTAGCAGCGTAGGACACAGGATAGAGCTTGTCTATGAGTAGATTGTAACTAATATTAACAGATAGAGTTAAATATGACCAGACCTAGACTAACAGGTCTGGGTTGATATATAGATTGTGAGCCTCTCCATAAGTTTCTTATATTTTGACTGTAGTAATTTTCAAACCTCACTCTAAAAACCATATTTGTTTGCTTGACTTGAAGCCCGCATAAATAAATGACAAAGCGGGAAACGGTCCTCTAACGTGTTTGTTCTACAATAAATGTCTTCTGACATGAATATTTGATGATTTTTATCGTCAATGCCCTTCGATAGACATGGCGTTCACCGTGAATAAAAATACGTATTTATTAAACTTCTACAAGAGTTCAGATTGCTTACTTTTTAAAAAAAGTAGATACTGAAGATATTTCATACGAAATAAATACACGGATCCCTTGTTCGTCTAGATGTCATGCAATATTATCAAAGTAACTGACAATGTAATATTTCCTTTATATTCTCCCTGTGTGTTTACTTTTGCTTATTTTCCTTAATTTGAACAAAATGGTGTTGTCGAGTTTGTTTTTGAAGTCATAGCCGAAATACGCAAATCTAAAAACATACCGACAAAAATTATTTTTCTTTTTACCGACAAAACATCAAATATGAAATGTAACGCCATGATCAAAAACTTTCAGATAAAAAAAAATGGCGAAAAAAACAAAAGAGGAAAAAATGCATTAAATTTTTAAACCGACAATAAAGAAATATATATATTTTTTTTTTTGTCGGTGTGAATATGTTGTTAACTGTCAAAAATGAAAGCATTAACTAGTCGAGACGAATCAGACTTGCTGGGGATACAAAAGACAACCTTTGATGTCTCACGTACTGAAAGCGCCATCCTTTCTTTATCGAGAGACGCTGGTGATCGAAAAAAAAATAACAACATAAAGGGTATATCAAATTCAACCAAATCATTCATAATCTGTTCAGTCTGATATCTATTTAAATATCCAGTGTTGTAGCTAATCAATAAGTTTGGGTTACTCTCACAGAATGTATAAGAATGGAGCCTCTGGCAATGCAGATTATAGTTAAATATCTGCACAGATTTCAAACTCTTTAAATATTTAATAAATGGCATGACGGGTTAGTTTTGTTCTTCAAAGAAATGTCAGCCCATACAATCGTTTTTATCTTTTTTATCGTCCATGTACTAGGACATTTATTTAAATATTTATGGTTATATATTATTGTAATTATTATCTGTGTATGTTGTGTTTCTTTGCTTTGTGTTTATGTAAAACCTTCAGGTCCAAAATATGGTCCTTTTGAGGTGTACGTCATTATGTGATAGATAGTTTTTTTTTATATAGGGCTTTCCTGTTAAGGTGAAGTTAACTTGTGTTGTAGGACTGCTAGGTATATAAAGTGAGAAAAATAATGACGTAAAAATAAAGTTTTATTAAGTATTTTTAACGTCCAAAATAGACATTCTTAGAATATGTCTTTTTTTTGCACAAAACTTATTTTTTAATCAACCTTCACCCTTGTTATTCTTGTCCATTTGCTTTTCTTTTTGCTCATCTCCAAAACTTGATATATCCTCAAATTCAATTTCAACATCCTTCTTAATTGCTTATCTCTAGAAGAAATATTCCACAGTTGGAAAATGATTTTTCGATAATTTTTATGGAATTTCTCGCATATGGTAAAGGAGTCAATATGCATAGTCAGAACCACTCTTTTAATGTCTTCTTTATTAAAAACCTTATTATTAGCTAGATTAAAATTTGTCTAAGAGTGTGAGATTGGCAGTCTAGAATTCCTAATAATATATGTTTAGGATATGGTCCTTAGCTTATAAGGAATTTAATTGATAAAAAACCTTTTCTTTGTATATGGAATATTCCTAGTAGAATGATTTTCTGGATTTTACTGTCGAATTGAAGCCTTTAGTCACATTTGGTAATTGGTTCCATTTTTTTCTCTCGAATCCAGAAATGATTACTATTTTTACAGTTTCAGTTTTTCATTACCCACATCCTGTTAATCTCGATCTCCAGTGCTTGTAAAAAAACAATTTCTCGATAATATTTATGGAGGTGTTTCAAATTTTCCATTTTTCAGTCAATGTTATTTATTCCATGATTTGGATTTATTGTCTTTCATCTTAACTTCTTTTTGATTTTCTTCTTATTATTATTATTATTATTATTATTTTGATTTCCTTAGATTATTTTTTTTATTATTCTAATGTCTTTCCTGAATATGTCAAGGTTTCTGATCAACTCTAAAAGATATTTGTGGCGTACTTTGTCGAAATCCTTTGCGTAATCTGTAAAACACAGGTGCATGTTCTTCTGCATTTGCATTGCTCTTTCTGATAACATTCTGAGCATGAATATCACGTTCCTTGTTCCGGCGTCTTTAACAAACCCGTACTGCTCTTGTCCTATCTCTGATCTGATTTTCCACACAGTGCTCTATTCATCAAAACGTGGCTTTGAAGGCTGATTTTGTTTGAAAAAAAAAAGTTCACATTCGTTTGCGCCTGCTTTTTTAAAACTGCAAAAAAAGAATTGCTTATGTCTTCCGGTATATCACCACTTTATAGATTTCCTTTTTTTTTCCGGAATAACTGTCTATGCCGAAATGTCTTTGCTGACATATCTATTAAAAAATTCCGTCTGGTAATCCGCTTTGTTTCTGTTCAGATTTGCAAAGAGGTTTTGATCACTTCCATTTATAAAATTTCGGGCCTGTTAGTAATTCTTTATTGTATTTAAAAAAAAAAGTCCTCTTCGGCTTGGAACAGATCTCCAATATATTCGAATTGATAGCGCTTGAATTTGGATTTTTTTTTTTCATCTAATATGTATTAATTTAAACAAAATGAATCTTATATAAAACGATATGAGCACAAAAACTGACCTGTTATTTCACTTTTTTTTTTTTCTAGAGGATCAAACTCACTCAGAAGATATGATAAGGTTGTCTTGAGAGGCTACATTCTCCGATTTTCTATCTCGGGGTCCTTTTTATTTATTTTGTTTCTCAAACATTTTTTTCAGATAAAAACATCAATCGGAAGACATATCAAAGGTAACGTTTGACATCTTGCGAGGCCACATTCTCGTAACCAAAACCGAAAGTCCTTGTATTTACGTTGATTCTCAAACATTTTCAAAGATGGCATGAACATCAGAGAGAAGGCACGTAACGTAAGACTTTTGTCTTGAGGGGCCACATTCCCCGGTGTCTAACTTGATGTTCTTTTATTTGCTTTGGTTCTCAAACAATTTTTACAGATATTTTTATGTTTCCTGGTGCTGAAAGACTTGATAAAGTAGGGTTTTTTCAACATCATTCTTCAAAAATAGATATCTTGATTTCTATTATTATTTTTATTATGTTCAATTAATAACGGTTGAGAATTATCTTAAATATTATTTTTTAACAAAAACCTTTATCTTTAAGTTTTTTAACCTCAATTTCATCCCATAGTTACAAGTCGGAATATCAATTAAGACTGTGGAAAGTACAATAAATAACGAACTTGAGGTTTACATTCAGACCCAGATGAAGAGAAAACCGAAGGGCAAAGTTTCGTCCGGCGATATCAGACCTAAACCTGTTTAATAAATCTACATTAAATTTTTGACGGAGCCCAATTGTGAGGAAAAAGAAATAAGGATCCATTAAAAAGGCCTTTTCCTATGATAAATATTTTTATAGGTGGGGGAAGCTGTTAAATTTTAACTGTCAATAGATGAGAGTATTGTTAAAACTTGTTCAACTTCGGAAGAGCTGTTTTGATTGGGCAATTTTGTGCAGAGGTAGAACAATCGAATGAAAATTATGCAAATTTTTAAGTCTGCTAGAAATGGAATTTTTTACGAGCAATTTGCTCGGAAAAAACAAACTATGTCCAAACATTTCAAATGGGGGTTTTAAAAAATCAGTCAGGAATGGAGTTTATGAATCACTAAAACATTTAGGGTCAATTAATTTTTTAATAAAAAAAAAAATATGCCGAAATAAGAAGCTTTCGTCCGGGGAATAATAAAAAACATTTTTTTTTTGGAATGCTTTCTCAATCAATTGTTTTTTGGCCCCATTTAATAACATTCCTTTCATCGGATTTTTAAATATTTGAATCAGGGATTAACTATGCAGGTGCTATTTGAATGGAAAATTCAAATCATCTGCTGATTAAAATACATCTTAGTTATTTGTATATTAAATTCTGTTATTTCAAACATCATTTCAATATACAATATTCCATGTCTTTGGAAGATTAAATGCTTAAAAAGTAAGGCAAATTAACCATTTGTTTTTTTTATTAATCCAAACCTTTTGTTACAGAAAAAAAATTTGATAAGAGAAAATCTTTAAAATGATTAAAAATTTTGATTCTGTTGAAAGTTTAAAACCAATAATGTTGGATTGAATTATAAATTAAATTTTTAAATATTCATTCATTTTAATAAATGAAGAAGGAAACAACCTTTTGTTCTTTCTTCTCTTATAAGAAAATTCTTTCTATTTTAGTTTGAAACATAAATACTTGGCGTGTTGAACCTAGATTTCTAAATGCAATTTAGAATACCATTACAAAAATACTTTAAAGAATTTGAAATAGAAAATTAAGGTTAACTTTAAAATTGATTTTGGTTTATGGTCAAATTGTAATGGTGATTTTTATTTTTTCTTAGTTGAAAAAGATTAGGAATGCTATATTCCAGAATTGCTTAGTTTTTATATATGAATATTTATAATATATATATTTTAATATAAACATGTGTTATAAATGCCCCTGTTTCAGTAAAATTAAAATTATTCAATTGTTAGATTAAGCTCTGAACCGTTGTATCTTAGAAATGATTAAAGATATCTTACTGGAATTCTCTAAGGTTTTTATAACACTATTGGACTCTACTTTGAGCAATAAGAATGTATAATTAACTTGAAATGAATCTCGTGATGAAATTGATCAAGAACAAAAATGACATGTTCATTATTAATTAATCATAGATAAGATCATGAAGTTCATGAAAGATTGATATATAAATTCAATATATATATATATATATATATATATATATATATATATATATATATTGTTCCAGGATCATTTTCAACTTATTCAAGATGATCTTCGTCCTCTCTAACTTTTTTAACTTTCTGTCCTGAAATAACAAGCTGTCTCACGTTTCACGTAAGGATTTCATTTTCAAGTTTTTTTCACTGCTCTTTGGACTGTCATAGCTTAAACTCCTCTCTCACGTGCCGAACGCCTTATGGATTAAGTTGGATCTTTTCTAATTGATCTCTTTAGCTCTAAGTTGAAATGATGATCCCTCTTGCTGTTGTGACCTCTTAATCAAGTTTTCCTCTCTACTGTTCCCTCTTTTTTTAAAAATTATTCACCATTCTCTTGATGGTTCTTGAATGGACTTTGAAGATGGAAGCCAGAGTATGAATGTCGGTACCAATATTGATCTTTTTCCTCTCATCATTGTTCATTTGGGAAGAGAGTGGGGCTGACACAAAACGATTTTATTCTGTTCTCTTTCTAGCTGAATAACTCAAATAGTTTTTCATTGATGCTTACGACAAATCAAAATGGTGGCTAAACGTCTTATCTGAAAACTTGGAAGAAAGAAATACAATTAGTTTAGTGATTTTTTTAGATATTAAAAATTTTTATTTTAAAAACAATTTTTCTGTTAGACCCTTTTTAATAAGATATTTTGTTTTAACTGAATATTTTTTTATTTTATTCATAGATGGTTTTGTTTTAAACTTTATAGACTTGAATACATTAAAGGTTTTCTTCAAGAATAAACCTTGCCGAGATAGGAGAGTGTTTAATTTGCCTGTATGACTTTCAGGCCGTCAGATGCGGCAAATATCTACACAGTCGAAGCCGTAAATATGTCTTTAACAGTCAGGATTAAATTTGCAAAATAATTCCAATGACATTTAGAAGCATGCAACAGTGTTCATGTTAGTGTGCCTCCACTATTTCCCATATTTGGCATATAATATATGAATAAATGAATAGTTTAACCAATACATATGCATATATAAATAATTAGGAGGATTTCAAATAATCATAATTAAGTAATTCATCGAGTCTAGAAGAAACCTCAGCAGAATGCAGAAAGCACTGGACGGCCGTTTCGTCCTATATTTGGGACTCATCAGCAGTGCGCATCCACTACCGAGAATTGAAACCCTGACAGTTAAACTGTCAAGATGATCATATTTTTTTGTTCCATATATATACTATATTGACGAAGAGATTCCAAATCAAACTCAACAAAAGCGCCGCTCGCTCACATATTCCGTGGCGGAACTCCCATTGAGATTCGCTTTACCATAGGACTTGCCCCAATCGACTACTTTCACCAAATGTACCTACTGTTTTCATTAAATTCAATCAAGCGATGATAAAAAAATTTAGTAATTTGTCGGAGGATTTGATAAATTTATTTAAAATATCAGTGACAAAACCTCAACAGAATGCAATAGATGTTTGGAAAAATTTTAATCTATATTTGGGACTCATCAAATGAAGTGCGCATCCATATAATCAGAATAGAAAACCCGGATATTTTAATGACAGGAAAGAAAAATATAAGGGTGTACCAACGGGTTTCGGTGACGAATTAATCAATAAGCATATATCTACATATTCCGTTATAAACTTATCCGATTTTGTATTTATATATATATGTATATATAATATAAATAGACTACTAACCCCATTCCAGAGTTTTATTTTCAAGCAATGATATACAGATAAAAATAATAACATATATATATATATATATATATATATATATATATATATATATTTTGAATATATGCGAGTTCTTCAATGTAAATTATTTGAAAATATATTTTACTGATGTTCATAAAATTCGTGTATATATTTAAAACAAATCCTCACATTTCAGAAAATCCAAGTTTGGTAATGAACTGGGAAAATTGATGATTGTCCCTTGGCGTCAAAATGTCTGAATTCCATTACTCGAAATTTTATCATAAAGAAAAATATTAAATTTAAAAAAGGTTGGTGTTCTTTGGATATTTAAATAGACAGATATGATCAAAAAAAATTTCATAGATATTTTAAGAAGATGGAAATATATACTATTAATTTCGTTAAGATATATATATATATATATACATGTGTTTGTCAAGATGTGCCCAAATATTAAATGAGTTAGATTATAAATAGATATGAAATGAATTAGGATAGCCTAGCTGTTTAGATAGGTAGTGCAATAACAGAATGAATATATTTATATTCATATATATATATATATATATATATATATATATAAAAGAATTATTAAAATGAATTAGATGGTTTTTAGATAACCAAAATTCATTAGATGTATAGTTAGATAGATTTGAAACTCAAATTATACATATAAACAGAATTTTTTAAATAGATAGATATTTAGATTTTTTTTGAGCAATTTTAATAATTTCATTTTAAGATGGAACACTAGTAGTAATTTAATTCAATTTAACATTCAAATAATTATATTGAAGTTTTTACATTTCATTTTCAAAAACATGAGAACTCTTTATGTAGCGTTGGAATCATATTTTTTTTGTAAAAATTATATTTATTTCATAAAACATTGTATCAAAATATTTAAAAAAAAACACAAAAAAGAAAAAATAAGAATAGGTTTATTATTTACAAATCCAGTTCTTTTCCTATTTTCATATATATTTTTTAAACAAATTTGGGCTTATACACACACACAAAAAGAGCAGATCATATTTTCAATTTCGATTCCAAATGAAATTAAAAATTTTCATAAAAAATATAAAATTTTTCAAAAAGAGAGGTATAATATCCATCTCACCCACGGTGAATACTATTCCTGGTTTCTATTTGTATTAGAATCAAATTAGCGAGATTTGCTCGACACAACATACACATAAAATTTTTTTTAAAACCTTTAAGAATTTTTTCATTTCTTTTTCATTTCAAAATAATTTAAAAAACGAAATTTACATAAATCTGAAAACGTCGCCCATGTGACGACTGTTGACCATGTTAAAAAGTCAAAACATGGCAACTTTTTTTAAATTTTCAGTTATCTTTTTTTTATAAAATGTTTTTTTATGTCCATCATTTTCAACTGTAAAATTATTTTTTTTTTTATATTGTATTGTCAAATTTTAATAAAACTTTTTTTTCAGACGTTCTTTCATTCATTTTAAACAACATTTAAAGATTTGTTTGTTTTTTCTAAATTTTCTTAAATATTCATATATATTATATATATAAATATAAATATGTATATTTTAAAGAGAATATTTATATATTTAAACATGTTTTCCAGCCGTTCATAAATAATATCCTCAAAACAAAAAGAAAAAAATTTGACTTATGTTTATAAATAAATAGGGTCTGAATTTTTTTTGCCCATTAGTAAATAAGCATAGTTGAAGGAATCAAATTCTATTCAAATATTTATATAAATTGGCACAAATATTTGCATGTACGGGTACCCAATGAAAGTATTATTTATCTAAAATAATTTTTTAATTTCAAAATATCAGAAATTTAATTCAAAAAAACAAATGAACAAAACAAATTGGTTTCCTGACCTATTTTTTGGCCATTTTTCAAAAAAGGGATCAAAACCATTTAAGTTCTAAAACACAAAGATTTTACAAAAATTGAATTTTATGATTCAAAAGCTTAATTTTAAAATATTTTTTAATTCTCATTAAATTCCATTCATTTTTAAATTTTTTTATTATTCTTTATTATATGTGTAATTGATCCAGTATTTCTCCTATCCCATATACTTTTTGATTGTTTAAATCATTAACGTTTATTTTTTTTTTCATATTATAAAAAATAGTTTTCATTCATGTGATATTCATAGTTTCTTTTTTTTTGATGTTTAAAATATACTAATTGAAATCAAAAGCCAGATAATCAGTGTTAATCAAGGAATCTTTTTATAAAAAAACAAAAATTTAAAAAATTTAAATATTATTCGATAAAAAGATAAAAGGCCGATTTTTTTTACAATTTGTCAACATATAAATATTATTGATATATTTTTATTTGATAACTGTCATTACGAATATATAATCATTTTGTTAAATTGTTTTCAAATTACCAAATTTTAAATTTAATTTTAGGCAGTTTTAATTTATATCTTTTATAAATGTTTCCCAAACATAAAAATGGAAAAAAATTAGCCAATCAACTGAAATCTAAAATTTGAAGTCTTACATTTATAATGATAAAATGAAAATGTGTCATAATTTTATATATATATATATATATATATATATATATATATATATAATATATATATATATATATTAATAAAATAAACTGGATAAATATATATATATATATGTGTTTTGTGTGACCATATATATATATATATATAACACAATATAGCATAATATTATATATTTATATTCCAAATATAGGTATATATATATTTTCATTTTCTTCCAATTACTACTATAACCTCTTGATTTTCTATATATATATATATATATATATATATATATATATTATATATATATATATATTTATAAAAAATATATAATTTTTAAAAGGCACTTCAAATCAGAGAAAAGTTTTGTTAAAAAATAGAGAAAAATGGAAACGTTTTTGTTGTTCTTGGATTTTACTAAAAATATTATGCTTTTATTTTTTATTAATTTTTAAATACACGTAAACTTTTTTATTTTCTCGATAATTCTAAAATCAAACAAATTTTCAGATTTTCTACATATTATTAAAATAATTAATTTTTTTCTTTATATTTTCGATGTTAAATATTCTCGATATGAGACATTCTTTTTTTTTTTTGTGTTAGTGACCCTCAATGTTTCTTGAACTGGCAGTGAAGGGTTCTGCGTGAAGAAATTATAAAACAAGATTGGTCCGAAAAATGCTGAAGGAGTTATCAAAATTCTTATCTTTCCAATGGCCACTGTCTGTTCTTTGATCTATTTTTTCGACATTTTCGAAACAGAAAAAATTTTTCAATTGATGCAAAAAACTCTGATATGAATAAAAGCAAATTTTTAATAAATTTTCAACTTTTAAATATATTTTATTTTTAATTTGTGTTTGAAATATAAAATTAATAATTTCATTTAATTACTTTTTTGTTTCTCTTCAATTTCTCCAGGTTTTCTTTTGAGAGATTTCTTTTTTATTAGCTCGAACATTATTTTCAATGGATACCGAAAACGAATAGACGTCCTTTGTTTATTTTTCTGTTTTAATCTAACGGCTTGCAAAAAAATTTTAAATCAATATTAAATTCCATCTGCGATTCGCATAATTACTTTTACGCTAACTGATGTGATGAATTTTCCTCGATAGTACCTAGATTAAATTTAATCTTAGTACTAGTTTGTCGGAAAGATCTCTGTTTACATAAACTCTATCACTATTGATCAATTTAAATAAATATATTATATATTAAAACTATATTCCATCATACATATATACACCCTTGTGCAAATTAACTGGAACAATATGAATAATTCCGTTATTAATTACCTTTTTTTTCGTATTTTTTTGAAATTTGACCCAGTGGACACAGGTTAATAATGTATATATCTATTCCACTTATTTTATATCCCTTGCAGACTGACCACAGATTCTCGATTAATTTTAACATTCAGTAGCTAGGTCAAAAGATAGTTTACTTTTTGATTTTTCAATGGTGAGGCTTGCCATTATGTTCGTGCAGCGTTGCAATTTTCGTACGCTTCCATAGAGTAAAGTCCATCGCTGACAATTTCCGTATGACAACTAATCGACAGTCGAGACAATAGTGTCTTATGAGATAAAACCTGATGCAATCTTTCCATGACGCAATATTTTTTTATAATTTCCACAAATTTCATCATACAGACGAAAATTCTTTCCTATTAACTCTGTTATACCACTTTGCAAACAGACTAAAAAACTTAAAAAATTAGAAATCGTGACATCATGGGTTTTAAAACTGAAAGGAAAAGATAAAGCAGTCATTTCAATTAATTTTGATTAATATATATATATATATATATATATATATATATATAAATATATATATAATTATTATAAACTTTTCAAAAAATGACAAGCATTCACAGGATAGGAATTTTTTGAAATTGGTAAAAATTTCATTCTTTTTCATTGCATACAATGAACGAGGCATTGAAAAATAATTCTTCTTCAATATAGGATCGTTTTTTATTTTTTATAGTGACATTTACAAAGCACGCATTGACCTCTTGTACAGAGCAATTTGGAAAAATAAACTACGAGTAACGTGAAAATAATTGCGTACCATTATATCGCTTTAATATATTTAAAGTCTGTTAGACTTGTGACATTTCATATTTGGAGCTTCTGAATTGCAGCCAATTAGTTCGTTAATCACAACAAGAGAAGAAAACATTCCCAAACTTCTGAATAGATAATTGGTTATACTTTCTTTGTGTGGACAAGGTGGGGAGTATAAAAAAATTACAGAATCCTTTGTTTAATATATGGAGAAACTTATTTATACTACAGATAGTTTTTATTCATAATGAAGTATTATGCACTCTGTGTACGTATATTGCTTAAATGTTGCTATATTTCTATGGAAGTGGGCTCAGAATTGGAGATATTGTATGTGTTTGATATCATAGCGTTATTCTCTGTGTCCACTTAGATATATAACACATTAAGCTATAAACAAATTCAGCAAATAGTCTACAATTTCAGGCCAATAAGATGTAAACTTATTCAGCAAATAGTCTACAATTTCAGGTTAATAAGATATAAATAAAGTCAGCAATTAGTGTACAATTTCAGGCCAATAAACTATAAGGAAATTCAGCAAATAGTCTACAATTCCAGGCCAATAAGCTATAAGGAAATTCAGCAAATAGTCTACAATTTCAGGTTAATAATCTATAAATATTAAATTTTTTAGTCTAATTATTTCATTAGGCAATGAATAAAACAAATTCAGCAAATAGTCTACAATTTCAGGTTAATAAGCTAGAAAAAAAGTCAGCAAAAATTATCTACAATTTCAATATGTACGAGTCACGTTAGTTTCTTTATTTTATTTTTTTTAATGGATGACGGAACAACTCATTAATATAAAGATGTTACAAGTATTAAAAAAACCTAAAATCAAAAATATAGGGAAAATAAATATGATCATCTATATTCTCAAGTAAAAGTCAAAGTAATGTATATATCGAAAACATTTCCCAATTTCCATTTAGTAATAATTGTTTTTTTCTCTCGAAAAAACGACCTCTGACGCCCCCGATTTTGAGGAACACATTCAGGAAAGTAATAATTTTTCAATTCATTATATATATATATATATATATATATATATATATATATATATATATATATATATATATATATATATATATATATATATATATATAAAGAAAAAACAGTAAGATATATAATCCGGTGTTCTTATTGATATTTTTTATTTTTAAAAATAGTGCTCAATGTAAATTTACAGAGCATAAATATTATAAATTAACTGATTTAAAATATGGTTTCTTCGCTACACAGTAATAACCATGTTTCAAAAACTGAAGCTAAAAACTTCAAATTTAATTATATAATTAAATTAAAAGCATTAGTTCTGTTTCATCTTCAAGCGAATTTTGGAATAACTTATTTTTAAATTTACTGAGTTTTAAACACACATATAAATTCATAATTTTTTGTTTCCAAGGATACAGAAAAATCCAATCATTTAGACAGGGGAGGTAGCATGTTCATTTTATATATATATATATATATATATGTATCAAAAATGATATACGTTTCCTGAAAATTAAGTTTCATGAAACAGACTATCACTGCTTGGTGCCTTCAACGAATTCTGACATATATTAAATATATATATATATTTTTTATATATATATATATATATATATATATATATATATTTACATGTCCCAAACAGATGACATCATTTAAAATGTGAATATCTGAATAGCTACATGTCTCAGGTAAACAAAATTAAATAGCTTCATGTTGAGACCATAAAGATTTATTTATCAAAAATTTGAAAAAAGATTTCAAAGGGATGTAGATATTATAATTATTTTACAAAGTTTCAATCATTTCAATTTGAACCACGTACATGACACACATCAAGTCAAATGTCCAGCTCCTGTCAAACTCATGTAGTATATCTTGCATAAAACTCTCCAGCACATTAATGATTTTTTTTCTTAAACGAGAATAGGCTTGTATACTTGAAAAAATATACACCATTCCTTTCACTAGTCCCATTGAAAGCTTGTGCAAGTTTCCAGGTAATATACGGTGAAAAATAAGGCAGCCAATTCAACAGCAGATTGACATTATCACTGGCATGCATAATTCATATTCCTGATCTCAATCAAGACAAGTCTAAAAGTTAAAATTTGATATCGTTTGAGCAAGAACACACAATGTTATAAGACTGCAAAATGATCACACACACACAGAATAAATAGGTTCATTTGAAGTTCCCAAAGATTACCTCCCTGTATTGGCAAGTATCTAATAAAGCCTTATTATATTTAAACGTTTTGATATTTGGGTGGGTGAAGATGAGGACAATAGTTGCAGGTAAATAATGAAAATAATCTTTACCTTCAACATAGAATTTATTTATTCAAATTTATTCTTTTATTTTATTCTATACTTTACATTCAGACGAATATCTTCATCTTTATTATTATTATCACACTGTTTTTGTTTTTCCCAATATCATTCTTTTAGTTGTCTGTTCATGAATTTGGTGGTATATCTTCTGAATTTTGTAGAATAGTAATTTGATCTTCAATTCTTGCCTTATTAGCACATATTTAGACTCAGTAGAAATAGGGTAAACAAATAAATGATTAGTAAACAAATAATGGAAAATATATAAACAGATATTCTTAGAAGAATGTTCATTTGAAAGAGAACAATAATTTTTTCAAAAAATTGGAATATTTACTAAATAAATAATTATTTTATTCAGAAATATAACATCTTAGAAATTCGAATCCTTATTCAATCGTGATGAAGAGAATCAAATTTTTGTTTTTTTTAACACTTGATAAATCGTTGTCTTATTCATATTCTATAAGTGTTTCTTGAGTTTTTCAATCCAGTTGTTAAAACATCCAAAGGAAAAAAACGAATTTAAAATAAAATAAATAATATTTACATCTAAATTTTATATTTATATTTTCGTAGAGCTTGAAATGCAAAATATAAATCTGTAGATCTGAGATCCTTTCTAATAAATATAAATCGTGAATATTTTATTTTAAAGGGGTTAGCAAATTTTCTATTTCAAATCTGTAATATGTAAGAATACCGTTGGTTTGGATTTGTTATCAAAGATCTTGAAATTAGTAAAAAAATATATATTCTGAAAGATTTATCTTGCCATTTCCATGCTAGAAAAATGAATTCGTTTCAGTATAAAATTTTTTTTGAATTTTTGCATCGGATAATTCACTTGACTAAAAAATGGTTTGAAAATTCCTTTGCCTGTATTTTGAGATTTAAATATCAGCTAAAATTTTGTATATTCTTTTAAATTATTGTGATAGATTTATATTGAAGTATTGATGTAGATTTAATTTTTAATATAAATCTAAATTTCAATTTTATTTCCTTATCAATCTTTATATATATAAATATATATTTTGATAAATATATTGTATTTGGATGCTGTAGTTACATATGGTGTTGTTTAACAGAATTTTGGATAAAATTTTAAACTGGTGTATAAGGTAAATATATATATTTTATTTTAGATGACATGTATTTTTGTTTGAAAATAATGTCAAGAAAATAGAATGTTTATAAGGTGTATATTGGTAATAGCTTGGAGAATGTTTGGTGGTTTTTAATTTTGAAGTCAGACCATGCTGATATTGTAGAATAAACTTTTCCTTTGGAATCGTAAATACTACTGTGTTTTTTCTTGGTCCTAAGCAAAAAGAGATGATATTAGCATATAAAAATATATATATATTCATCTCTTGTAGTCATATATACCATCCTTGAATTGAAAAGAGATATCATATAAGCATGTTATTTGACATTTAACATGGTCTAATAAGCTTATATATAAAACAAATTATATATAATAGTGAGTTTAATATATCTATATATGGTTTTATAAATATATATACATTTGCCACATGTAAATATATAAATATATATATATATATGTATCACATATATATATATTATATATATAGATTGGTATATAAGATCTCATATTTTATAGTTGAAATGGCAAGATGTATATATAAGTTCTATTTTAACAGTTTCACCCTTTTTAGGAACTTCTTCCAACTTCTTGCTTTCCAGTCAAATTTGATCTTCAAGAATTTAAATGCAAAAACAATCATTATCTTCTTAATGCCTAGTTCTTTTATTGTTTTTTTTAATAATGTTTTTTTTTTCATATTCTATTGCAATTCTAACATCTCCTTTGCATTGTAGTGGCTTTATTATTTTGCTTGGAGTGAAATGATTAAAATTTGTTAGTATGTAAATCCAATAAAATCTTGTCTATTACAATGGACATCAATGAGTTCTTGATAATGATGGAGATGGTCTCGAAAACAAAAAGTTTAAAAAAAGAAGAAATATGAACTATAGAAAGTTTATTAATAGATTGATTTGATATAAACTTATTCAAAATTTAAATGTTGCATTTACGTTGAATTTAATACAAACTTTTTTTGTATATATATATATATATATATATATATATATATATATATATATATATAAATATATATATAAACATATATATATTATATTCCAGTTTCATTTCAAAAATTCCCGAGACTGTTGCCATTTAAATAGAAAAAAAAAAAAATTCCCCTCCAGCTCAAAAATAAATTGAACTCTGTTGCAGATGCAAAAGTTATAACATTCTTTCACATTGCTTTCTCATTTATAGCTGTGCTTGGAAGGATAAACAGAGTCTTTCATCTTAAATAATTGAAATAGTTCCATTAGTGACTATAAATTGTGCAGCAACAATACCAAACAAATATATATATATATTCGTCTACATTAAATAAAATGTTTTTAAAAATTACAACGTAAATTTTTATTTTATATTTTGAATATATATATATAAATATAATATATATTAATAAACTGTCTATAGTATATATTTATTTTTTTGCTTTATATATATTTATATATATATAGATAGATAATATCCAGCAAAAAAATTCCAAAATCGTTAAAAGCATTCCTAACTTTTTTTTAATAGTGAATGTTTGTTGCATTCAGAGTTTCCAAGATGACAGAAATGTTGTCCCTTTAAGGACTCAAATGAAACGTTGAAACAGAGATCGAGATTTAATTTTACTGTCTAAGTTGTTACCTGGAAAAGTTTGAACATTCAAATATTTGAACATGGGCAATCATGGCTCTTTAAAATTTAAATGTCCTCTATAGTGGCATGGAGTAAATGTTGTGTTTTTAATGCCCTTTGTATGGTGGGCGTCCAACCATTTACACAAGAAAGAATTGAGCTACTTGTCCCCCACCTTCAATGTCCTGTGAGTGGCAAATTTTCTAAATTAAATTCCTCATTATGTGAGACTAGAAATTACATTGTCCTGAATAAATGATTCTAAATATGTGACTATTTTATTTCAATTAACTACTATAAACAATGTTTTTGCTTTCCAGCCTTATTAGAGAAAAATTTACTACTCAAAGCTTAGATGTTTATTTGTGAAAGTCTTACCCAGTGATATTGAACCACTTCAGTTGTAACAAATCTAGACAGATGAAACTTGTTACCAATACACCACACACTGAAGAGCCCAATAATCTTATTATATATAATTGAAAATGAAGAATGAATGGACATCTTTGTGTCGCCAATGCCATCTTTCTTACAAAATGCCTTTAACAGAATAAAATGAAAATGGAAAACATCTTTCTCCTTTCTATTTGTGAATTAGCTTCTCATAATTTCTGATCAAATTTGAGACGTTTTTCAAACCTTTTTTTCAAAAAAGAATTCAAGAGAATTCATTTATGTATTTTGGTTCATAGATGTATATATATATTTATATATATATATATTGTTTTATCCTATGTATTGTCATTTCTATGATTTTTTGCCATAATTTCTTTTATTTATTACAGACGATCATAGACAATTAGGTATTAACATTATTTTTATGTCTAAAAACATATTTCTTTAGAAATGGCTTTGTCTACATGTTTCTATAAAAAATATATTTTTATATGATATATTTATTTGCTGGTGATATATAAATTAGTATGTTTATGTTTCTTTATCCCCAATAGCATATATATATATATATATATATATATATATATATATATATATATATACATATATTTAGGCAGCAATGGCGTTCTCTTGTCCACATGTACTCATGTTCGAATCTTACAGAAAGGTACACATTTTTTTTTTTAATTAATTTCTCGAATATTCAAACAAAAGCAGACGATAATAACATATGGTGTTTAAATAAGCAGTCCAAATGTTTTATTTTGTGTATCCGTAAAATAAAAAACACACACACACAATATATATTTTATATATATATATATATATATATATATATATATATATATATATATATATATATATGTTTTAAATTCTGAAAACCAGACTCATAAATAATTACATTGTTTATACAACTATATGATTATCCAGACGTCTTATGTTACACCTATCTGATCACAGCTCCATTAGAACCCATTTAAACACACACACAAATTTACCAGACTCCATTAGAAACATACTAGTAGAAAACACAAATATATTAACTGTATCCACCTGCAAAAAAGACTAAAAATAATGGAAGCTTTAAAAATAAAAAAGAAAAAGCCAACTCTTAACAATATTAACTACAATGCGCTAACCGTATTCAGGAATTAAAACATCCCTAAAACACTGTAAAACATAAACATAATGCACACACTCAATTAAGCTGAAAAATCGAATCATCCTTGATAATGGCTAAACGTATAGCCGAAAGCGCTCGGAAATATAAAACATTTGGATAGTTTTAAAACACTCTTTGTCTAGAAAAGAAAGCTCTTGTCAGAACACAAGAAAAATTAAATAAAAAGCTTAACCGTAGTACCCTTTCTGTCGTTTTTAATGAAACATGCATAAACGAAGGCCTGCTGCCTAAATTTACAACTATATATATATATATATATATATATATATATATATATATTATTCATATAAATGTACCTTTGTGTGTGTGTGTGTGTATATAAAATAAATGTAATTTTCTTTCATGAACCGCTACTTGCAAGTAAATATATTAAAGTTTTTATCTTAAAATTTAAGATGGGTTCTTTGGTATTTTCCACAGTTTCTATTGTTGAATTAACGAAATGTTAATTACCAACAATCGGAGGAATTTTTTCCAATCAATTTTCAGCTTTTTCCCCCTTTTTTTTGTGATTATATAAATAAACACCGCCACGAGATGCCTTTAATAATAAATGCCGGTGTGCGCATGCGCGTCTAATTCTTCAGTAATCCGCCCTCCCGTGTAGTTTCTCACACAACAGACAATAAATGACTGTCGGTAAATACAGCTCGTATAAAATTTAAAAAAAAAATTAAGAAAAAACAATTACTAAGGATACATTCTCTGTGTATATATTACGATGAACAAATATCTCTTCTTTTTGAACATTTTCAAAGCATTTCTATATATATATTTATATATATATATATATATATATATATATATATATATATATATATATAATTTTATGTTCCTTTTAGACAAACATGGTATTTGTATTTTGTCTGATAAACGTAATTGAGTTTATTTCATATGCTGTCAAGTTTAGAATATATGACAAACTGGGGATTAAAATAGGACAGTTTCTAATTAATATTGGCATCATTTGATTATATGGCCGAACACAATTCATTTGTACTATTTATCGCGCTTGTCTTTTCCTACCCAATCATGTCTTCTTGTTTTTCTAAATATGTAATAGGTATAAAATGAGGTTATATACCTTTAGTTTAATAAATCTTATAATGCTCTTATAATTCCATTTCCATAGCTTCTGGTTAAATAAAAAATGTTAAATAAACACTGGAACAAAAGATTAGTGAAAAATCACATGAGGGCATAGATTAACAATTCAATAATAAAAAATATCGTATTCAGTGTTAAAATGCATCGTTTTCGTTTTATTATGTATTTTTAAACATTTTTTTACGCATTTTTTAACGCATTTATTTTTGAAAATTTTGACACCTTTTCCCACGAGCAAACGTTCCTACACATAGTGAATGGACGACTCTATGTTGAACAATTAGTGTAGAGTTCAGTAACCTTTCTACACACACACACACACACACACACACGCACAATTTACAAAAGCGTAAAGAAGAACATTTCAAGCAAAAATGGCCATTTTCTCATCGTAAAGAAAAAAAAAGGCAGTTCTTTTTAAATCTCCTTGAAAATCTGAAAATCGTCAAATTTTTTTTGGAAGAAAAAAATCTTCATTTTTCAGCCTTTAAAACGAGTTTACCCGAGATTAATGAATTCCAGCCGTATTCAATCAATCCCAGACCTTTACATAGAAGATCCGCCATACCACTCATATAGAGTCGGATCTTTCTCATTTCCTTTGCATTCCATTAGTAAAGAAGAAAATTCAAATTATATAAACAAATTTTGCCAAGAAAAGTTATTTTGGTTGAAACAGACAAATAATTTGCTTCCAAATAAAAAATAGATTATCATGAAAGTTAAGCAACGTCGAGCCTGGTCAATGCGTAGATAGATGACCGCTTGTGAATACCAGATACTGTATGCTTGGATGTGTGGATGGTGTAATGGATAATCTGATTTTAATCATCAAGCCGAGTTCCATGGCATCGGGTTCGTTTTAAAGGAATAGTAAAATTGTCAATAAAAAGGAAAATTTATATATCTATTTCCTTTCCCCCAGCTATTTATTAATTAAATAAAAAAAAGAAAATTATTCTATTTTTTAAAAAATGCGTACAAAATAATTAAATTTCGGCATTAAATAACCCATAGAGGTGTTTTTTTTTTAAACAAACAACCAATGAACCAAAAAAATTCTCCTAATTCAACGATGTCATAATGAATATAAAAATTCCTTTGCTGGTTTCCGTCGGAAAAACAATACGTTTTTTGATTGGTTTTCCTGCAGTTGGGGGTTCAATCCCTGGCAATGGTAACAGAAAATTCAATCTGATAAGACTATTTGATTTTTACATATTATTTTTTTTTCTTTTTAATGCTGAAATTTGCATGGAGCACTCAGTGAGGATCGAACTCTCCAGTCAGTGGTATTGGTCATTGAACTCTTTCATCAAAATTATCTATTCGGATAATTAAAATGATCTTGCTTTAAAAGTCTCGATAGCAAATATAATTTTTTTGCCTGAAAATAAATAGATTTAAATTTTGTTACTTTTGAGGATATGGCATAATAGATTTTTTAACCATTTGAGCCTTTAATTTCAAAGAATCGTGTTCCAAATCCGAATCAAAACGTTATATTCTTCCCCTTCTGGGTTAATTAGTAAAACGTATTCACTAAACTATTAATATATGGAAAAAATTTTTTTACAAAATATTAAATTAAATAACCCATAGATTTTACTTATGTTATAAAAACTGCATAAACAAAAAAATTTTTCGATGTTGATTGAAAAAAACAGACCTATGTTTAAATCTGCGTCGGAATATGACATCCTTATATTTGATTGTTTTTTCCATTGTTGATAGTTCAATCCCTGGCACTGGTAATTACTAAGACTTGTATCACTAAATCAGTATTAAGGTAAAATAAATAAATTTCAGATTGTGTAAAAAAATTTCAGAGACCGCAATTAAAATATCTGATACAGGCTGGTATGTCGTTAAAGAAGAACAATCAAATCAAACCACAATCGCTATATTCTAGTCTAGGCGGACATATCGTTTTAATCTGCACTTACTTCCTTAATCTACCTAAATTAATGACAAAGTGCAAAAAATAAATAACGTTCAGAACTCCATCAGACTAAATGATATGTTTACCTAACTACATATTTAGACACGAAGAAAAGTCATCTGAAATTCAGGAATTTAAAACTTATTTTGATATTTTGGTTTCCATTTATTTCTAGCTAATGCCCTTATGTTTATTGGTCAGTTTTATTTTAAATATCCCACATTAGGATGATAATAGAAGATCTACCAAAAAAATATTGAAATTTTTTAAAAATTAAATAATGTAAATAACATTTTGATCATAGAAAATTAAAACCACTTTCTATACATTTTTCGTCTGGATAAAATTAGTTCTCATTTTGAAAAAGAATTAATTTTTAAATCTGATATTTAGCATGAATCGTTACAGTGTGCAGTCGAATGATGAACTAATCGTTGCAATTGTACAATATCCTTCGATAGATTCACACACACACACACACTCAAAATATATATATATATATATATATATATATATAAATATATATTATATATTTACTAATTTAAAAAAAATCTTTCTTATCGCTACATAGTTTACCATATTTTAAAAACAGGAGCTAAAATATCTGGAATTTTAGAATTAAAATTAAACTGTTAAAAAGTTTCATCTACAAATGAATTTTTATACCCTAACCTTATTTTAAAAATTTACTGAGTTTTATCAGGGCATACATTGATAATATTTATGTGGTTGTAAATTTGCAATTTGAGCAAAGTTTTGTAAAAAAAAATAATTACTAAGAACACTAGTTAATATACTTTACTTGATCTTTCTCTTTCATTTTATTTAACCCGGATATAAGAGTTGTCTTCAGGACCGGAAAAAAAGTCTCTTATATCCAGGTTTCTCTTGATATCCAGGATTGGTCTATTTTATATACATTAATTTTGGCTCTAATTTGGGACCAGAAAAATCTATCTTATATCCGGGTTTTCTCTTATATCCAACCTCTCTTATATCCGGTTTTAATGTATATATATATATATATATATATATATATATATATATATATATATAAATGATAATATAAATATATATATGTATATATATATATATATATATAAATTATAATATAAATATATATATATATATATATATACATACTATATATATATATATTCTTATATATAATGCGATATATATATATATATATATATATATATATATATATATATATATATATATATTTAGGAAGCAACCTTTTTTCAAACATGTTTCGACAATTCGAAATTTAAGCATGTAATGAGAGGGTTTAATTGGAGAATCTGATACTAGGCAATTATTTTTATAGTGACAGGAGGATTTCTTTGTATAATGCTACATATAAACAGGCATTCATTGCTACGTGATATCTGTCCTTTTTACAGCAGCGAATGTTGGACATTCTCATAAATATAAAGAAGAGACTCAAATCAACAGGGGGGCATGGTTCTAAAGATGATTGCTTTGTTTTATCATGGGGACCGAGCGTGTGAGCAGTGATGAGAGTTTTGGAAAAATGCAAAAACAAAACAGAAACTTATACTATATCAGGAAGAGGCAGCTGAAGTTTCTGGGACACATAATGAGGAAGGAGGGTCTGGAGAATCTGATACTCACGGGTCGAATAGACAAGAGGGAAAACAACAATGACATACCTGGCGGAATTAAGCAAGTGGAATCTGGAGGGGGGTACCAAAAAATTTTTTTGAGAGCTGCAAGGGATAGAGGGGGGTGTAGAGCTATGATCGCCTACGTCTTGAAAGAACATGGTACATAAAAAGAAAAGAAGATTTTTATATATGTGTAAGCATTAATAGATTAATAGACAGGAGGATTTCTTTGGTAACAAAGGAAAGAGTACTGAGCTGTTACGTGACATCTGTTCTTCGTTACAGCATCGAATGTTTGACGGTCTCCTCAAAGATGAAGAAGCGACCCGAGACAACGGAGGTATGGTTCTACAGAAGGATGCTAAGGATAGCATGGAACGGGCGTGTGAGCAACGATGAAATTTTGAAGAGGATGCAAACTAGGAGGAAGCTTATACTTAATATCAGGAAAAGGCAGCTGAAATTTCTGGGACACGTAATGTGAAAGGAGGGCTCGGAGAATATGATACTCACAGGTCGAATAGAGAGAAAGAGAGACAAGGGAAAGCAATAGATGCCATACCTAGCAAGTGGATGGCAGAATGTGATCTGGGGGAGGTTGCAAAGGGACGACTCTTGTTGAGAGCTGCAAGGGATAGAGGGAAGCGGAGAGTCCTGAAAGCACACGGTACATAGAAAGAAAAGAATTCGTTCCAACTTGGGTAAATTAAGACAGAGCATAGGTAGAAACAAAAATGTATGTGTGTGTGGGTGCGTGTGTTTGGCTATTAGTACCTACTGAAAAAATGTGTGTGCGTGTGTTAGTACCTACTGAAAAAATCTCAGTGGTATGTGCGTATTTTCAAGTGCGATTTTGATTGGAAAGTTTTTTTTTTATGTTATTTGCTAAGAAGTGATGTTAGTTGTCTAACATAAAAACATTGAAAATCAACTTTTTTTTTCATGGGTTTTACCCCTTAATAGGAGAAAAAAAAAAAAAAGAAATCGTTCGTCGACAAACTTTGAAAGTGTCTATTGATTAAAACGGCCATATTGTTTATTTTTCCTTATTTTTCAATTTAGGTGAAGAAAAAAAAACAATTTATAGAATAAAACTGAAAAAAAAATATCCCAGCTCTTTGTCTTTTTTTTTTCTTTCTTTTTTTTGTGGGCATTTTTGGCCGGTTAATACTGTATGGTAGTTTTGAAGTTTCGCCTTGCGTGTCTAAGCGATTGTCGAACGGATGAAATCAGTCGAGTGGAATTAATGACTGGCTGGTCGGATGAAAAGAGTTGCAATTAGACGGGAATATTTTGGAAGGGGCAAATTAAAATTAAAAATTGCGGAAGGATGGAAGGAAGGAAGGAAGGAAGGAAGGAAGGGGTGGAATGATGTATTTAATGAAAAGATGACAGAGTATAAAAATGAAGTAAAAAATATCAGCGGAAAACATTTCACACAATGAAAAATGGCGGAACACTATATGGAGCAAGAAAGATATCATTGGATAGAAAAAAGAGGCAAAAGAAAGAATGAAAAAAGAAACAGACAGACAGAAAATGAAAGAAAAACAGAAAGAGAGGGAGGGAAATGAAAGAAAGATGAAAACGGAAGTAAAAGAAGAAAGTAAGATGGAGGAAGAAAAGAAAAAATGAAAAATAAAAACAAATTAAACGAAGGAAAAATGAGTGAAAAAAGAACGAAAATCAAGTATGATCGATAAATGATGAAAAAATCAGATAAATCGGAATAAAGTGAATTAAAGCAGATCAGAATGAAAAACAAATGAGTGGAAGAAATTAGTTAGATAGATAGATAGATAGATAGATAGATAGATAGATATGAACAGATTGACATAGATAGATAGATAGATAGATAGATAGATAGATAGATAGATAGATAGATATGAACAGATTGACATAGATAGATAGATAGATAGATAGATAGATAGATAGATAGATAGATAGATAGATAGATATGAAAATATCGAGTCCTACATAGATAAGAAAAGATTGATACAGATAGATAGATAGATAGATAGATAGATAGATAGATAGATAGATAGATATGAACAGATTGACATAGATAGATAGATAGATAGATAGATAGATAGATAGATAGATAGATATGAACAGATTGACATAGATAGATAGATAGATTGATAGATAGATAGATAGATATGAACAGATTGACATAGATAGATAGATAGATAGATAGATAGATAGATATGAACAGATTGACATAGATAGATAGATAGATAGATAGATAGATAGATAGATAGATAGATAGATAGATATGAAAATATCGAGTCCTACATAGATAAGAAAAGATTGACATAGATAGATAGATAGATAGATAGATAGATAGATATGAAAAGATTGACATAGATAGATAGATAGTTATGAAAATATCGAGTCCTACATAGATAAGAAAAGATTGACACAGATAGATAGATAGATAGATAGATATGAGCAGAATGCGATAGATAGATAGATAGATAGATAGATAGATAGATAGATGAATATGAACAGATTGACATAGATAGATAGATAGATAGATAGATAGATAGATAGATATGAAAATATCGAGTCCTACATAGATAAGAAAAGATTGACACAGATAGATAGATAGATAGATAGATAGATAGATAGATAGATAGATAGAGATAGATAATGAACAGAATGCGATAGATAGATAGATAGATAGATAGATAGATAGATAGATAGATATGGGCAGATTGTGTTAGATATGACATACATAGAGAGAGAGAGAATGAGAAAGAGAAAGAGATATATGAACAGTATGACATACATAGATATATATATATATATAAACAAAATGATATATATATATATATATATATTATACAGTGTATTGTGTGTGTGTGTGTGTGTGTGTGTGTGTGTGTGTGTGTGTGTGTGAACAAAATGACATAGATAGATAGATAAATTTTTAAATTTATTTAATATGAACAGAAAAGATTGATAGAAAAAGCTGCAAAAAAAACTGTATGAAAAAGAGGGAAAGAAACAAAAAAGAAAAAAAAATGGAAAAAAGTCAAAACCAAAAATTACTGTTCTGAAAAGAAAGACAAATAATGAAAATGGAGATGATAAAGAATGGGGAAAGGCTATTTTGCAAACGAAAGTATGGCCGACAGTTCTCAATGATATAAAACTGAATTGGGCGAAAGAGAAAAATAAAAGAGCGTTTCTTTCTCCCCTACTTTAATGGAGAGAAAATTCGGCCAGTGTATTTTCATATCTTACAGACGACATCTTAAAGATAAAACCAAGGATAAAAAAAAAGACACACACATACACATATTGCACGGTATTAAATGGCAGCAAATAAAATATCTTCCCATAATGCACTAAACAAATAACTCTCATCTGGTGCGTGTCTCTGTTGACTTGTACAGTTCCAGTCTATGACTACACAAACACGTATAATAGCAATATTTATTCATTCAGGAACCTATGTATAGCAGGGGCAGGCACCACATTGTTCTTTTCGATATAATGGAAGCCTTTTAGGACCTAAATGTACCTCTTCTTTATTACGGCTTTCAGCTCTGTTTTTATTATTATTATTATTATTATTATTATTATTATTATAAGCCTTAGCTTAAGGAAAAAGTATGTTTCATTTTTAGACTTCATTTTATTTTAAAATTTTGAGGCATATATCTGCTTTGTTACACACTTTCGCCGGATGAGCTTTTTCCATAACATTTTAAAAACCAGAAAGTACTTTACCTCCAAATATATATTAACTAGCAGTAGTACCCGGCGTTGCCCGGGGATGTAACAGTACGAGATAGATCAAGTATCGACCATCATAAAGACTGAAAAATAAAATTGACAAAGATTATTGTTTAAGGTTGACGAACACGCATGTCTTAATTAGTTTTTTTTTTGTTTTTTTATGAATTGGTCAAACCCAAACTCAAACAAAAACATTGTTTTCAATCGTTATGAGTCTACCGATTGAATAGAATTTTATTATAAACAATTGTCTTGTAAATGGAATTTTTAAAGCATTCTGAATGTAAAAATAAAAAAAAAGTGTGCAAGACAATAAGAAACACTACCTGCCAAAAAATAGTGAAGTTTTGTTGAAATCGGTTGAAAAATGTAGGAAATCCGATCCCGTATATAAACGAACACACACACACACAACCAACCTGGGTTTTATAATAAGTACAACTCGATAACTCGATATTAATAAGTATAACTCGATATGAGTTGTCTCCTTTTCATTAATGCCTCGTAATCGTGTTTTCAAATTGATTTCGTGCAAAAACAATTGTGTTTTTCCAATTTTTCTGTCATAACCACCGCAAGGTAATTTTACGTAGTCCTGTGAAGTTTTGTTGAAATCGGTTGAAAAATGTAGGAAATCCGATTCAATATATAAACGAACAGACACACACACATATGCTAAAATAATGTTTGATATAAATAAATAAATATATTATATATACATACAGTGACACGCATAAGTATTGGATACATGTTATTTTCTGTTATAATTCTAGTTTATGTTCGCCATTTTGCCTGATATTTGGTAAGTAATATCTCGTAAAGTTGTTTTAGTTGTATGTGTAAAGAAAATTAAAAACTCATGGTTGAATCCATTTTTTTTTTTATCAAAGTTCAAAATTACCCTATGCAAGAGTATTGGATACATGACACTTTTTCTAAATTTCCAATCTAAACTTTGTATTTTAAAAGACTTTAAATATTCAAATTGTTGGCGTCTGTCTGTGCGTGCGCATGCGCCCGTGTGCAGGGATTTCCTTCAGTACGTTTCTAACGCTACCACATCTACTCAAGAGAGATTAAGTCTCTAGCAGGAATAAAAACTATATTCACAATGACCATTATTTGAAAATTAATCAGGTAATGGCATTAGACGTAATCGAGTTGCAGTCACCAGCAAATTATGCGATATATATATATATATATATATATATATATATATATATATATATATATGTGTGTGTGTGTGTGTGTTTTTTTGTGCGTGTTTGTGTGTGTGCTTATATAATGGTCATCAGTATTTAACAAGGCTTGAAGATGAAACTGCCACCCAGTGTTTAAGGTTTAATATTGGAATTAAACTTAAATACTGCTGACCAGTTTTGTAACATAGGAATTTCTGTTTCGTCATGGAATCAATTATGTAAAAAAAATAATTATAGTTTATTATATATATATATATATATATATATATATATATATATGACATTTTATTTTGTATATATGAAATATATCTCAGACTTAACCTGTAGAAAAAAACAATATATATATATATATATATATATATATATATATATATATATATATATATATATATATATATATATTTAAGGAGCTTCAAAAATTATGCGGCTAATCGAAAAGTAATTTTGTCCCCGCGAAAAACTAATTAACGTTTACTGACGTATACAAAATGTATCTCCATTTTGTTATTATAATGTCATGTTTAGGCGTTCTTGTTCTACCTACCTATCTATCTATCTATCTATCTATCTATCTTAGCCTGTTCATATCTATCTCAACCTGTTCATTATCTATCTATCTATCTATCTATCTATCTATCTTTGTCTCTTCTTTAGCTATCTATCTATCGATCTCAGTCACCTTATAACTATCTATATGTGTGTATGCGCGCGTGTGTCTCTGTGTGTGTGCAAGCATATCTGTTTTCGCGTGCTTCTCTGTGTATGATGAACTTCCAAGTATTTTTTTTTTCGTGTGCGTACATTCAAGGAAGAGGGGTTTTAGAGTGCGTGTTTATGTATGTATGTATGTATGTATATATTTATGTATGTATGTGTGTGTATATATGTGTGTGTGTGCGTGCGCATGTGTGTCTGTGTGCAGGAATAAATCCTAAATGACTTACATAGAAACAAGTGTTTGTCACCGATTCTTTTTAACATCAAGTGTGACATTCTTTTCACATTTTCCGTCCATATTTAATATTTTTATTTATTTATTTTATAATGGTCAAAGATTCCATTCAAAGGCTCTGCAGTGAGACGAGATACTATCTTGAGACTTCGTTACAACTTTTTAAAAGATCAATAGAAAATGCGCCAACTATAGCCAACGTTATCAGTCGGGAGTGACGCCATTGATGTTAGATGTGAAACGAAGATTTCAGCCATTTTTTTTTTTACTATTATTTAAGAATATCGTTTTATATTATAAAATAATCGATTAGCGTGAAATTAATGGCTTTTGAGAAGTTTTGATCAAGACAAATAAATCATGAATTCTTTGAATGGACGCATGGATGGGGTTGTCTTTGATGAATAATTTTATGGCTTGTAAATATATAGACTTGTGAAATGTGTGACTCCTTTCTTCCTTTCTTTCTCTTTCTCTTTATCCCCCCCACTCTCGTATACTATCATTCACCTATTCTCTCTCTCTCTTACTCTTTCTCGCCACCCTCATATATTCTCTTTTTATAGTACAATTCACCGTATATAAAGCTCGAAAGCCACTCAATGTAGAGGGCTGCTGTTAAATCTCATTGATGAATGAGGTTCGTGATATGGATGAAAGATGTAGTTCTGTGAGGATAAGAAGGATAACTAACTTGGCAAGAAGATATTGAAAATTTAGGGTTTAGGGAAACGTTTGCCCTATAAAGCGGCAGTTAGTTGGCAAATCTCTCTGAGTGGCGCTTTCTCTTTAAATTTGGATATGGGGGAAATGTGGCTGATTCAACTCCGTGGAAGTAGCAAGACGCGTTCTAGATGTAAATAAACTGGTAGAAGAAAAGGACGGATCTCATCTGAAAGTATACACATTTCACATTTTCAGCCATATCGATTACTATTAAAGATTTTCTTTTCGGCTTTTGATAGGTATGTTCGGCCTATTTGCCCCAATCTTCCTATCTGTAAAGATGGTGTAAATCCCATAGAATTGTGTTGTCTTCTATTTCTGTAACCGGTGCTGGGTTGTTAACATCTTTTCCAAAGTGTTTGCCCCACTCTATCATGATGATTTTTATTTTCATTTGGCGCAAGTATAGGAAATCCTGAGATTAGATGATCTATGGTTTCCTGATATTTGCTACAGAACCTGCATTTTGGATCCGCACTAGTATGTATGATATTTGCCTGAAAGTTTCTAATGAAACGATTCTGGTCTTGCACTGCAAGAATAAAGCCTTCCTTTTCAGCCTTTAATCCAGAAGTTCGTAACCATCGATGAGTGTTAACTTTACCAACATCCGTTTTATTAGCCTCGTTCTGGATATTGGCCATGTCGAGGTTTGCATTGTCAGCGTTGTTTCATCTGTTCAAGAACTTTATCCTTGGCTTTCTTTCATATAATTTTTGCGGCAATAGTTTGTTCTTGTGTTCTGTTTTGGTTTTCTACAGAATCTACGAAATGTAAATCTCGTATGTATTTACAATCTTCTTTCATGTTTGGATATTTTTCATTGTATTTTCGTGTTGTTTGACTAATCCAATGCTTTGTTGTTTCCACGTATGTAAGTAAGCCAATTGTTGTTGTATTGTATGACGATTCTAGGTTAATAAGACCAATTCCACCTTATTTACGTGCTATGCATAGACAGAATACATCATCCAGAGGATGATTCATGTTATGCTTAGAAAGAAGAATTCTTGTCTTAGAATCCATTCGTCTGATATCATTTAGAGTCCAGATGTTAAAACTATATTAAACCACTTGAATGGCAAGCGCTTAATGGTCATAATTCTGTTCTGAAAATTTAATTTAGTTCTAAATATTTGTCGCATCCTTTGTATAAAACTCTATTTTATTTATTTTTATGGTGAATTTCTTTACTCTCATTTACACTTACTTATAAGGATCTTCTTGTTCTAAATCTGTGATTGTTACCCTAGGACCTAAGCTAATAGAGGAAGTTTGTTGTAGCGATTCTCGTAAGATTGTGGCTTTAGCACATTTATCCAAACCGAATTCCATTCCAATGTCATCTCTGAAACATTTTACTGTTTTCAGGAGACCTTCCAGCTCACTGTAAGTATAAAGCGTCCTGTTTCAGCATTTAATCCAAATCTGTTTTATCAGCACGTTCTGGATATTGGTCATGCAGAGGTTTGTCTTACCAGCGTTGCTACTTCTGTTCAAGAGCGTTATTCTTGGCTTTCTTTTACATATTGTTTTGCTAAAACAGTACAATCTTCGGTTCTGTTTTGGTTTTCTATAGAATCTACAAAATGTAAATCTCGTTTGTATTTACAACTTTCTTTCGTGATTGAATATTTTTTTCTTTCTGTTTTCGTGTTGTTCTGATTCCCTTTCAGGTTCTGTTCATTCACCTCATTTTCACCGAAGAATTTATAAGCTTCTTCTTGCTCTAAATCTGTGATTGTTACCCCAGGGTCTTAGCTAATAGAAGAAGCTTGTTGTAGGGATCCTCATAAGATTGTAGCTTTAGCACATTTATCCAAACCGAATTCTATTCCAATGTCATCACTGAAACCTTTTACTACTTTCAGGAGAACTTTTAGCTCGCTGTCATTCCTAGCATACACCTTTAAGTCATCCATGTAAAACAGATGGCTTATTTTCTTTTGAGATATCTTATAACCATATCGCGCCCTGTTAAGTTCGCTGGTTAATGCTATTAAGGATAAACAATATAGTAAGAGAGGCAAAGAGTCACCTTGAAATATTCTTCTGTTAATGCTTATTTCACCAGACATACAAACTTTATTCATATGATTGAGTTGAAGTAAAGTTTTCCATATCGACATACTTTGTTTGATGAAATTGATGACGACGGGTAATATCTTGTATATATTTAAAGATTTTAAGATCCAGAAATTGGTTATATTATTGAATGACTGACGGTAATCTATATAAGCAGTACTGAGATTTTTTCATATCAAAGCATATTTTCAAAGATCATCTTATTAATAAATAAGTGGTCTTTACATTCGTAAGAGCCACGCTTGCTCCCTTTTTATCAAAGAGGTAGAATGTCATTTTTTTCTAAGAAAGAATATGTCTGTTGTGTCAAAATAGATGTCAACAGTTTGTAAGTAGTGGGAAGACATGTAATTGGTCTGTAGTTTTTATTTTGGGACATTTGTGTCACCATTCTAGGGTAGAAGGAAGGTAATTCCATTGCTTACCTACGCCGGAATTTTGGTAGGATCATTTACCATTTCGTGATGTTCTTTGGCTAGTTTATTTGTTTATTTAGATAATAGAAATAAAAGGTAGGAATTGTATCTGTTCCTGGAGATTTTCCAGTTGTATTATTTTTTTTATTTTCTTTTGGGATTCAAATTCCTCTTCTTAAACTTTCTGCTTAATGTTTGTTCTGGTTCAAAGGTTCAACTTGAAATATTCCACCCCATGTTTTTTCCAGTCTTATAGACTTTGTTAACTGATTTAATTGTTCTTTTTTCATATCAACATACATTTCCCTGATGAAATTGATGACGACGAATGATAGCTTTCACACTTTTAAAGTTTAAGATTGGAATGCGTTACAATTTTGCCTTATCTAATTTCCAGGCAGTAAAGATTTTGTCTTGTTTGAAGCTGTTTTCAAGAATCCTATTAATTAATAATTGATCTTTTTTTACATCCTTTTTGTTCAAGATTTTTTTTTTTAGAAGCCTTGCCTGTGATGTCAAAATAGATTTGATTTTATTTATTTCTTTTGGTCTGTACTTTTTTGACATTTATTTTCATTCTTGGGTAATTTTGAATTTTTTTTTTTTAATCTTCTTAGTGGGATTTCCAGTTCTTGATTTCTTTGTTCCTTTTGCCAGTTTATCAATTTTATTTATAATTCATTTGGCTGCTTTTCTTAGTTGACATTCAAATCTGTTCCCCCATGTTTGTTCGGGATTAATTTTTTTCTTGCTAATTTTTCTTTTTGTTAAGGTTAGGACCTTCAAGTCTGTGAGACTCTGAAATAACTTTTTTTATGTGGAAGGTTTGATGTTTAATTTTTTTCTATCGACCCGACTGATTCGGTATCTTGCACCCCACATATATTGCTTCGTTGAGATTTGTGGGTTTCCCGAAATGGCTCTGCCAAAAAATGCCCGTAGAAACCGTAATTTCCCCGCACGAGACTCTGCCCTTCGGCGGGCCTCGTCCGGGTTCCTCTCTGCACAGAATTATTTTGCCGAAGGTCGCTGCATTGTAGAGTTTTAACGTAATTTTGAGGTTGGGCTCGGCAAAAAAATACCCCCGTAGAACCCGTTTGTTGGTAACCTCCCCGAACGAGACTTAACTCGTTACCAGAAATTCGATGTTTTGAAAAAAGCTTATTCAACCATCAATATAATTTTGGAAGGAAATTCTGTATTATAGTAACACCCATGTTATTTTCAAAAAAAATATTTTTCCCAGAACTGTAAAATTTTGTTGTTGTTCATTAAATAAAAAATCTCTTGTTCTGTCTGTAGAATCATGCCGTAAAACAAAATAAACCAAACCAATTTTTTTTTTCTTTAACCAAAGAATTTCATTTTCATTCTAAATTTGTACGAATCTATCCTTTTCTAAAAATTTGTTGTTGGCATTAAAAGTAACCTCTTTGGCATTGAGGTTGATATGCCAACAGTTAAAACAAAAAGTAACCAAACCAATCTAAACCAAATTATTTTACATATTCTATTTTTCATATGAATCTATCCTAAAATGTTGTCAGCATTAAATAACCCATTGAGGTTGATATGACCCATGTAAAACAAAATAAACCAAACCAATCTAAACCAAAGAATACATATTCTATTCAATATGAATCTATCCTAAAAATGTTGTCAGCATTAAATAACCCATTGAGGTTGATATGCCGTAAAACAAAATAAACCAAACCAATCTAAACCAAAGAAAATCCATGTGTTTCTATTCATATGAATTTCTATCCTAAAAATGTTGTCAAAGAATTAAAATAACCTATTTTACCTACTGCAGAAATTTTGATATAACGTAAAACAAAATAAAAAAAGATTTAAAAGGGGTAGCAAACCAATCTAAATCCAAAAATTGAGTTCTCTATTTATATATATATAATCTTATCCTAAAAAATGTTGTCCATTAGAGCAAGCTCAAATTTTTTAAATAACCCATTGAGGTTGATATGTCCTTAAAATTTTGTAAACCAAACCAATCTAAACCAAAGAATACATTTTCTATTCATCTGAAATCTATCCTAAAAATGTTGTTTTTAGCATTAAATTGTTACCCATTGAGGTTGATATGACTTCAAACAAAATAAACCAAACTTTTCAATCTTTGCACCAAAGAATTACATATTCTATTCATATGAATCTATCCTTGAAATTACTTTGTCAGCATTAAATAATCCATTGAGGTTTATATGCCGATAAAACAAAATAAACCAAACCAATCTAAATTCTGGGTAGAAAACATATTCTATTCCTGTGTAATCTATCCTAAAAAAGGTTGTCAGCATTAAATAACCCATTGAGGTTGATGCTCCCAGTTCCACCCTTTTGACCAAAATGGGCAAAATAAATTACCAAACCAAAAATAAACCAAAAAATTTTGAATAAAATATTCTATTCATATGAAAACATCTATTACCAAAAATGTTGTCAGCATTAAATAACCCATTGAGGTTGATATGCCGTAAAACAAAATAAACCAAACCAATCTAAACCAAAGAATACATATTCTATTCATACGAATCTATCCTAAAAATTTTGTCAGCATTAAATAACCCATTGAGGTTGATATGACGTAAAACAAAATAAACCAAACCAATCTAAACCAAAGAATACATATTCTATTCATATGAATCTATCCTAAAAATGTTGTCAGCATTAAATAACCTATTGAGGTTGATATGCCGTAAAACAAAATAAACCAAACCAATCTAAACCAAAGAATACATATTCTATTCATACGAATCTATCCTAAAAATGTTGTCAGCATTAAATAACCCATTGAGGTTGATATGCCGTAAAACAAAATAAACCAAACCAATCTAAACCAAAGAATACATATTCTATTCATACGAATCTATCCTAAAAATGTTGTCAGCATTAAATAACCCATTGAGGTTGATATGCCGTAAACAAAATAAACCAAACCAATCTAAACCAAAGAATACATATTCTATTCATATGAATCTATCCTAAAAATGTTGTCGGCATTAAATAACCCATTGAGGTTGATATGCCGTAAAACAAAATAAACCAAACCAATCTAAACCAAAGAATACATATTCTATTCATATGAATCTATCCTAAAAATGTTGTCAGCATTAAATAACCCATTGAGGTTGATATGCCGTAAAACAAAATAAACCAAACCAATCTAAACCAAAGAATACATATTCTATTCATACGAATCTATCCTAAAAATGTTGTCAGCATTAAATAACCTATTGAGGTTGATATGCCGTAAAACAAAATAAACCAAACCAATCTAAACCAAAGAATACATATTCTATTCATACGAATCTATCCTAAAAATGTTGTTGGCATTAAATAACCTATTGAGGTTGATATGCCGTAAAACAAAATAAACCAAACCAATCTAAACCAAAGAATACATATTCTATTCATACGAATCTATCCTAAAAATGTTGTCAGCATTAAATAACCCATATGCCGTTAAACAAAATAAACCAAACCAAACCAAGCCAGAATTAATTTGAGTGCTGCATTGTGGAGTTAAATACCTTTGAGGTTCTGTTTTGTTGGTCGTTATTTTGGGAGTTGTTCTGGTTCCTTCATTTCAATAAATTTTGTCTGACTTTTATATCTTATGATTTCTTCTTTGTCTTCTTCTATATTATTTTTATTTTTCGTAAAATAATTCGGTTCAATGTGTTTTGGATTCATTTTATTTCAGACTTGTGAACAACTAAGATCCCGCTTTTTCACCTCTTCTAAACTTTCATTCTTATCTTCGCATTAATTCGTGTGTAGATCAATTTCTTCATTTTGATCTGTGCTTTGTGTAATGTTAGAACTTTTTATGTCCATTTCCGGTTCCCTTTCATGTTCTGTTGATTCACCAATTCTGCTTGCAGTTCTTTTTATTTCATTAATTTCAACATCTCCCAATCGTTTATTTCTCATCATGTACTTCCTTACATTGGCTACTTTATTTTCGCCAATGTACTTTCTAATTGCTTGTCCAACCTTTTTTCACCAAATATCATGTGTTTGGCGAATGCTGCTTTCCTAAGGTCTCTGTGCAACGCTTCAGTGAATGCAGGCATAACGAGTGTTGTACTCCTTACGAGGCTATTTTACCTTTTCTTTCTTTAACTGGATGGTTGTGGGTCTAGTTGGAGAATTCGATGGGCCAACATTGGGATTATCCTGGTTGTGGGGAACCTAAAGATTCATTATTTGCGTAGCAGTTTATTATTATTATTATTATTATTATTATTATTATTGATTTCTGCTCTATAATTATTTCCTGCCAGGTCTTAACCAGAGGCTTAAGTTAAATAAAATGCCATCATGACAAAAAAACGCATAAAAATATGACATAGATCAAGCCCTTCGTAAGGTGTAAAATCAAGAACTCATCTTCTCAAATTCACGTCCATGAACGTAATTGATGTCATGCAAAATTTTTCAAATTTCTTTTGAAGATCCTTGTAATTTGATAATTTTTGAAGATCTCCAAAGCTACATTAGAACCTGAAGAACTTGAAATTATTATTATTATTTTTTTTCTTTTTTTTTTTTCTTTGATTTCTGGCGTTTACACATTTCTTTCCGGGTCCCGCCCAGAGACCTAAGGTTAGAAATGGCGTCATGACACTTTCCACTGACAAAAAAAAAAAAAAAATACATAGATACAGCCATTCGTAAGGTGTGGGCTGTACTTGTCAGAACAATTTTTTGTATCTCCTTGAGGCATGGACTTCCAGGAATCCCTTCAATTAGTCTAAATTTTATCTTTTTTCAACCAATCCTAGGGCTCCAACTACAACAGGGATTGTTGATGTTCCCCATATGCCACATTTTCGAGATTTTTATTTCAAAATTCCTTGTATTTTGACAACTTTTTGAATATCTTCAAAGATACATTGCAGTCAGCAGGGACTGCCATATCAATAAGGAGGCACCGTTTTTGTTTGTGGTCTTTAATAACAATATCTGGGCGGTTGGCCTTGATTGTTCTGTCAGTGTGTGTTGTGTAGTCCCATAGAATTGTAACAGGTCCTATCTCCGTAACCAGGTCTGGATTATTATTATTATTATTATTATTATTATTATTTGTGTATGTTATGTTTCCTGCGTTGTAATCTGTAGAGCCGGGTCTAAACTGTAGTCCGGAGGCCCAATAGTAGAATTGTCCTTTATTTGATAGCATTTTTCTTAGTATATAAGATGTTCCTAATAGGGTGATCTTCCTGGAAACTTGTATGTTGATGTTACCTGGGACACTGCTAGTAAAATTGATCATTCCTTTTCTCACCAGTCCCAGAGCTCCAATTACTGTTGGTCTTCATTCCTCACACCTTGATAATCTCGATTTCCAGGTCCTTATATTTGGACAATTTCGCCATAATTTTTATGGAGGTGTCTCTCTCAGATGGTACTGCTATGTCAATGAGCATACACTTCCTAAATTTCTTGTCTTTTTTTATAACATCAGGTCTGTTGGCTGTTATCTCCCTGTTAGTTTGAATTGGCATCCCCCTAAGGGTAGTTACATTGTTATTTTGGGTAACTGTGTCTGATTGGACCTTATACCGTGTTTCAGTGGTTTCGATTTTGTGCTTCTTGCATATCTTCCAATGCACATATGTCGCTACCTTATGTCTGTGGGTATAATCATTTTTTTCCGCAGACCCTGCATTTCGGGTTAGTTCCAGCCTTGATTATGTGACATTGGTGGTGAGGCTTTGGTCCTGAGCTGCAATAATTAAGCCTTCTGTCTCAGCTTTCAACCTAGTGGTCCTCAAACCATTGATGTGTTTTCTGTTGGCCCAAATCAGTGTCTTTCGTTCTTTTTTAGATATTTTTACTAAAAACGCCTTGTCATCCCATATATATATATATATATATATATATATATATATATATATATATAATTTCATTTGATCAAGTCGTTTTGTTTTCTGTTTTTCTCGTTTGGCGTAGATGGCAATCGCTTCGTTTTTTGTTGATAACATTTCAGGTATATTAAGCTGTTTCTTGAAGAACCTAACGTCTTTGTTGATGGAGTGGATTTGGTGTTTTGCTATTTGTAGGAAGGGGGCATTGGTTTTTGTGAGGTGGGCTTTCAATCCGATTGTTATAATTTTTAGTTAATTCAAGTTGGATTAGACCTCACCCTTCTAAAGCTCTTAGTGTATAGAGCCTATCATCAACTAATTTCAGGTGGTGCATCCTTATTTGGGTGAGCATTTTTCTGGTCTTGGCGTCCAATCTTTTAATGCCATTCAACTTCTATTTAATAATGTTGAAGCTGTATGTTACTACGGGTATAGCTAAGGTGTTGATAGCCTTTATATTATTGACCCTATTAACTTCGCTTTCTTGCATCAAACACACTCTCTCATAATATTCTTTTCGGATCTTTTTCTTCATATTTAAATGTTGTATTATTATTATTATTATTATCTAGACGCATATAAATTGAAAATTCTGCGGTTGACATGTTTACACCTGGCATATTATTTCGACATTCTAGGGGAAAATAGTAAACATTCATTAAATACTATACAGTTATATTCTGCATATCACGTTATAATCATTTTGTGGGGGGGTTTATGACATCGAGTAGGAACCGTAAAATACCACGCATTTTTTTTTTTTGCTATGTTTTATAACAGAAACCAGTCTTTTCGGGTTGCATATTTCTTATTAATACGCCATCTTAATAAAACACACGTTAAAAGGACAGGAGCGTTATTGCTTCCTCTAGTGTAAGTATGTCCACTGTTTTCGCGGAAAAACAGCATAGCGTAAATGAAAAATGCCACAAGCTTAAAGAAAATAAAGTATTATCGTCAAAATGCTTATGTTATTAAGATGAAAGAAAAAAGTATGTTTTAATTATTTTTTGAAATTTTTAATATTTTTTCTAACACGTTCGAAATTTTGGTTAAAAATCGTCTTTTGTTTACGTCATCGCGGCGACGTTTAAAATAACATAGTTTTTTTTTTGCGTTTTTTACCGTTGAAAACATATTGATTTGGAAATTCTTGTAAAAATAAAATAATTGTCCAATCTTAATGAAATTTTCAGGACTTATTCACAAATGAATGAAATTATTTTTTTTAAATATTTTGTTTTTAGAAAATTTTGGTAAAAAATATTTTTTTTAAATATGTTACCCCCACTTAGTTAATTTCATGAAATTTCGCCCAAAACCTTTTTTTCCTCAATTTTATTTTTTTGTTAAAAGAAGGAGTCTTTGGAGATGGTAAATAACCTACTTTTCATTCACAAATTTGAGCTACTTAACTGAAAATCTTGTCTGAATTGAAAAATAATGAATCCAATAAAACTATGATATTACTTAATTAGAAAAGCTTTTAATTGCTTTTGTAAATAAGTAATATTAAGGACATTATTGTCTGAAGAAATAATTTTTTTCTGATGAATAATTAATTTTTACAAGAATTTTTTCGTTTTTTAAGAAATTTTAATTATAATAATTTATAATAGTTTAAAATCGTGTAAAATTCTGTATTAGGAGGGGCCCTCAATATTATGTAGTAATTAAGTAGAAAAAAATTTACGAATCCAAAATTGCTAAGTTTAATAAATTTAGTTGAGCTACTTTTTTTAAAAAAATTTTTTTTTATTTGTATTTTTTTACTTAATACATTCCTTATTTCCATGTATGATATACAGAAATTGCCATTATTATAACAAGGTCACGTGATCTAAGGGTTTTGTCCCTTTACGTGGCCTTTTTCAAAACATTTCGTTTATTAACAGATTGTATTTTCCGATCAACTGTAAAAGTGTAAACTTTAAATTTTAAATTATTTTTTTTTTTTTTCATTTACTATTTCACTAAATAATTTTATTTTTATGTATTGTATTTCCATTAGTGTGTGTCATACTAAAATAGAATAATTTTTTTTAAAAACTCAGACTTAAAAATTATGTCATTTATGGTCATCAGTAGTAGCTGTCATCGGCTCGTCAATCAACCATTATCAATAAGATCGAACAGATGAACAGGACCGCTCGTTAATAATTGGTTGTATATTATTTTTTTTATGCTATAAGTAACAAAGATTTCTTTGAAATCAGATTACTTTAACTTTAAATTTTTTAATTTTACTAAAATAACGTGTCAGAATTTTTTTAAATATTTTAAAAATCGATAAATTTGTGTTTGTTTACAAATTTCTTAAAATTAAGAAAATGGCCGTTTTAAGAAAATTTAAAAATTTGAAATTAAATTTGACAATCAAATGTATATAGTTTCTATCTGAAATACACCAGAATTGTTTAATTAATAGAAATCGTAAATTTAGTTATTAAACTTTCAATTAAAGCTAAAATGAAATCTTCAAGAATGTTTTTTCATTGTAAAAAATTCATTTTAAATTTCAATATAGAAAATTTATGCCGAAATAGTGGAGGTACTTACTCTAGTGTCTCTCTCTTTCTTTCTTTCTTTTTGAAAGTCTTATTCTTCTCACGAACTTCTTTCTTTCTTTCCAGAATCACATATATACAGCCTTTCTTTCTTTCTTTCTTTCCAGAATCAAATACATACAGCCTAAAAAACAAAAAGAAAAAACAAATCAGAATGAAGTTTGTTAGAAGTTGACAAAAGTTTTGAATTTACTCTGTCTGTTCCTTCGATACCAAGATTCTGTGGACGGTTATTTCATGGTCATTGTATTAAGAAGTAAGGGGCTACAAATGAAATGATTTAAAATTGACCACTTTTTCAATTTCACTGAAACAGACGTTAAACACTTCTATCTACGCTATCAAAACAGAAGAGTCCATTATTCATGAGGTATTGGCAGGAGACCTTAAACACTTCTATCTACCTTTCTTTCTTTCTTTCTTTCTTTCATTCGTTTTCTTTCTTTCTTTCAGTCCTTTTCTTTCTTTTAGAAGTTATTTTTGCCGAATTTCTTTCTTTTCAATACAAATTATTTGTTGATCTAGTAAGTTTGATCCTCATTGGGGACTACACGAAACTGCCCCAGTGCCAAAGATGTTTTCTTTCTTTCTTTTTTTTCTAGCCAATTCAACAGACGATGTTATTTTATTTATTGTAACTGTCTTTTTGGTGTTCCTCTTACTCGGTTTCAGTCGTTCCATAATGAGTATCCGAAAAATAATGCATTTATCGCAGTTGCGAAAATTCTCATTATTTCTAATTAAGATTTAGGGATTTTCTAAGCCCGGCTTAGATGTGGCACAAGGCCGAAAATATGGAGCACCCAGTGAAGATTGAACTCACTACTCAGTCGTAATTGATCTAGCAAGATAGGCTTGCTAACCATTACACAACGCCGAGGTGCCCTAATTATATGGATATTTATCTAATTCTCATGTGGCACAAGGCCGTCAATTAAATCTGGTGAGGATCGAATTCACTATTGAGTATTAAGCTTGGCTCATAACACCACGTCGAGGTGCCCTATTGATTTTTCAAGCGTGAATAGATGTCAATCCAGAGGTCGAAAGTATGGGGCGCCCAGTGCGGATCGAATGGTACTCAGTCGTAATTGTTCTAACAAAAAAAAATTTTAACCATTACACCATGTTGAGGTACCCTTTGGCTAAGATTATATGTGTAGTACCTGTTCCCATCAGCTTAATTTGATTCTCTCTCTGCCTCTCCGCTTTTATATTTCATTTTTTCTTATTTTATTTCTTTTTTTCTCACACACAGCAACTAGTGTCTTTTCCACCATTTCCACACGATCAAAACGGAATAGTCCATTTTTTTTTATGAGATATTGGCAGTGCGTCATTTTCGCGAGAGAGGGACAAGAACAATTTTAAGAAGCTTCTAGATCATTCTACCAGTCATCATTAACGTTATTGCTGGTTATTTTGTCGTTACTTTTCACGAACTAAATCATTAAATAGATTTCACGCATCGTTTTTCGTTTTTCTTCGTTTATTTCCGATTTTCTATGTTTTATGCCATATTTTTTTTTTCTTTTTTGCGTTTCGTTTTGACGTTTTTCTTTTTCCCAATAACCTCACAGAAAATAAGAAGGCTAGAGATTCGATAATTCGTGACTTCTGATTTCACTTTTTCCCCGAAAGCAAAGCGACACAGATTGTTCTTTTGAAAGTATGGAAGCCACAGAGTGTCACGATGTGCTGATGTCTTAAGACGAAACGCACGACGTTGTGTTCTTTTTTTTTTTTTGTTTTTGTTTTTGCTTTCCTTCCTTTCTTGTAATTCTCTTTCAGCGATTGTCAAATAAGCTACTCTCAACTTCTCAGCAATTTTTATAAATAGCACTGTCAATAAAAATCGTCCGTGTGTAAGTGCACGGATGCCTTTCAATGGATATTCTGAGAAAGATCATTTTGTTATATTTAACAAAATTGCATTAAGACTATTATGATGCAAGATAATAATTATTTGGATTATTGGAGTCATCCATAGATTTGTTCCGCTTTGGTCTTGATGCTCATTTGTCGACATTTTGTTTCGTTTTGTTTGTTTTTTTTTTCGCAAATTTGGTAGTTTCCATATTTTATATTAGTTCTTCATAGCTAGCATTATATATACATATATTGTGAAAAAAACAACAGATATTATATGACTATTATATTCTATTAACTTTGTTATTAATATACAATATCATTTGAAAAATGTGTTTGTTGTTGATATGCTGTCAGTGGATTTCAAACTCGTATCATCAGTGGGTGCGTATGATAAAAGAAAGCTAACCATGTTTTAAGCTGGTTTTGTCTTTTAAAAGATTATAGCAAACACGTTATGCATGGTGTTGTCAAGTGTGTTACTGCATTTGATTTCCTTTTCAAAAATTAACGAAACTTTCAAAAAAAAAATAACACAGTCAATTTTTTGAAAACGGCTTATTTTTTTAAAACTTTTTCATTCATAAGATAGTGCTGTCCTCTGTCAAGAGGGTGGTTGCTGGAAGAACGTCTATCTGGCAACAGGATTCTACACCATACAATATAAGCTGGAGAACACAGTCATGGCTGTCAGACAATTTCTAAGAGACCATCACTGCTCAGATCTGGCCACATAACTCCCCAAATCGCAACCCCCTTTGATTATTATGCGTGAGACACAGGCCAACAAACTCCTTGTAATATAAAAGATGAACTGAAAGCAAGGATTATGGCAGCATTCAGCAACTTAAACAAAGAAACCGTCCAAAAGATCTGAAGGAGATTCCGAAGTTGTCAGGAGGCCGTGGTTGAAGCCAATGGCGATTTTAGTGAATAAATTTAGTCTATAGTATTTCAAGATATGTTTGTGTAATCTTGGTAAATATATCTGTTAAGATGAGATGTCAGTGCTATTTTCATTTTTTGCGCCATTTAGACGATAATTTATCCATCGCAACCATTCATTTAAAGAAGAACTGGTATGAAACATTAAAACTGCAAAGATATACTAACTAACAATTAATGTATTTTCCACTTCTTAATAATTTCCCTAACACTTCATATGTGTTTGTACATATATATGTATACCTATATAAATATAAGTATACTATATATATGTATGTATATATAATATATATTTATACACATATATATATATATATATATATATATATATATATATATATATATATATATATATATATATATATATATATATATATATATATAAATATATATATATGTGTGTGTGTGTGTAAAAAATTGCATTTGGGTTGGAGGATATGTGAAAAATCGGTCAAGGTACTGTAACATGGTAATCAAAAAAAAAATTCAAAATATATATATATATATATATATATATAAATATATATATATTTTTTCGAAACAGACCTCACTTTAAGGTTCCATTATAATAATTTATTTCAATGACAGAGCTTCTTTAAAGGACTCTATTCATCAGATAGCACTTAAATGAGGAAAAACAAACAAAAATGAAATGAAAATTCATAATTTTGATCGGTATTGTAAGTTTTATTTATATATATATATATATATATATATATATATATATATATATATATATATATGGCGTGAATCAATGAATTTCAGTTTTGTGTCATGAAAATAATTAACATGACAACCAATTTTCATGACCCCAAACTGTCCCTGCATTTGCCCTCATATTTATATATATATATATATATATATATATATATATATATATGAAGAAAATAATTGATTGCCATGTTACAGTACCGTCTACGCAATGGCACATATCCTCCAACCCAAACGCAACATATCTACAGCATTGCAAGAACGATATATATATATATATATATATATATATATATATATATTAATTATTAACTGCAGGCAAAGCAATAAAATCAATAAATTGCAAAGGGCTACTGAATGCGAAAGTATATGAGAAAAAGAAAAACATTATTAAGAAAAGTAATCAAGAGCAATAATAAAGAAGACAGAAGATAGCGATTAACATTGCAGTAAAATCTTTGAAGACCAAAGTAAACTTGAAAACAAGAGGCTGGAAGAGAGTTCCACAAGTGTAAAGTGTGACAAAAGAAATTGTTAACATAGAACTTACGGTTACATCCCGTAATTTCAACTGTAAAATGATGGGACCTAATTGCCAATCTAGTACTAAACTTCGTTTTGTAAGATCGGGGAACCGAAAGAGGAAAGCTCATCAGAATAATTACCATGAAAAATCCTGATAGAAACGCCAAAGAGAGTCGGCGTTGGGAAAGTTACTGAAGCCGAGATGCCAGGCCGGGACCGGTATCGGCTACGTTTCTACAGTCTGCGCCGTTTCAAATCAAAACCATTGGCATAAAAATATCAATCAGATTATTACCTCCATTTTTTTTTTTTTTTTTTTTTTGTCCGAGTTCCATTTTGAATGGAATAGTTCCTAGATTGTAACGAAAGACTTCCAACCAAAGACTACTCTAAGTTTATGGCTAGCCGCCGAGGAGCCATAAATTGGTTGTAATGTAGTCAGTGAGCGAAGGAGAAACTGAATTCGACTCATACTGAATAAAGAAACGGACCTTTCCTCTTGCGATAATAAACACTTCAAAGTTATCGTTATCAGACATGTCTCGAAACTTTCACACCTTTGTTCTTTTCACCTAATTCCTAAGATACTCAGAGAAGTAAAGAAAATTGAAATAAAGTCGAGAATTGGCCAAAGGAACGCTCACATCATTTCGACATTTTTTCACGCCATTATGGAGAAGATGATTCTCAAATTCGTTATCTATTTATTAAGAAGCAATAGATAAAAAAGAAAAGGATGTAACAGTTGATATATATTAGATCTGCACAAATGGTACGAACCACTGATTAATCAATGCTGTTACCTTTAAAAGGACAGGCGCCATAGGAAATATTCAATTCCCTGTTATGAACAGACAAACTATTGGTCATTCCGTGTGTATATTACTTCCAGTTTTTGTCAGAGGCGAAATGGGCGAGCGATGTTCGAATTCCAGTCGAGTCCATTACATACACTTTCGCTTGAATAGCCTTGGGAATGATATAAATCTATCACTTCATCCTATCCCCCAGCTATAGGTTAAATAGTAGGGTAGACTAGTTCGAGATAACGTCTGGCACTGAATTCAAAATCATGCATATATATATATATATATATATATATATATATATATATATATATATATATATATATATATATACATCGAAGACATGTCAAAATCGCTACATAATTGCAGTCTTGTTTCGATGCGTATCAATGCATGTCATCAGGCGATTGTAAATTTCTGTTGTGCGAACGATTTATTTAAATTTACATGGATATGCATATATATATATATATATATATATATATATATATGATTCTGTTCGTTTTATATAGATAGATAGATAGATAGATAGATAGATAGATAGATAATGAACAGACTAAAGATAGATAGATAAATAGATGACAGACAGATAGATAGATAGATAGATAGATAGATAGATAGATAGATAGATAGATAGATAATGAACAGTCTGAGATAGATAGATAGTAGATAGATAGATAGATAGATAGATAGATAATAATGAAACAGACTGAGATAGATAGATAGATAGATAGATAGATAGATAGATAGATAGATAGATAGATAATGAACAGACTGAGATAGATAGATAGATAAATAGGTAGATAGACAGACAAATAGATAGATAATGAACAGAATGAGATAGCTATAGATAGATAATGAACAGACTGAGATAGATAGACAGACAGATAGATAGATAGATAGATAGATAGATTTTATAGATAGATAGATAGATGAATAGATAGATAGATAAATAGATAGATAGATAGATAGATAGATAGATAGATAGATAATAACAGATAAGATAGATAGATAGATAGATAGATAGATAGATAGATAGATAGATAGATAATGAACAGACTGAGATAGATAGATAGATAGATAGATAGATAGATAGATAGATAGATAGATAGATAGATACGGCCGTCCTCTATACTTTGTTCAGTATTTAAAATGTCCTTAAGTTCATTCATAAATGTTTCTCTATATTAATGAGCTTAAATAAAGGAAACTTCATTTTGAAAAATAATTTTTATTTTCACTAGATTGTTCTACGCCAGTGAATGACAAATGTTTATCTTCCAGAAAGTTGATATAGCAACTGATGACTACTTGTCAAATTTGTACTTCGAGTTGGCAGAGCAAAAATATCCTTCTAACAAAACAACAATAGCCGGTCTTTAGCGAAGTCAAATACGTCTGATCTTCACAATCACTGCTTTCTTTTTCTCCTATGAAATAACATTTACTCTAGTCGGTATAACTATAATTTTTTTTTCTTTCTTTTTTTTTTTCATAAATGACTTTGTAATTAATGGCCTCTCGCAACTTCTATTTGAAAAATTAACATCAAAGAATTTCGGAATTTTCAGATGGATTATGCGAAAATTTACGACTTAGACCTCTAGTGTGGAATCAGAGCTAATTCAGATTCAAGACATCAAACGACTCTTACAAAGAAACGAACTGAGCAGCGTGTGAACTGTGCTTAAATAACTACAGTCCGGAGACCATGTGATCTGGCGACATCGTAATTTCTCGCCTTCCAAGATGGCGGGCGCCTGGCGTCCAAATATCATCTGCCAGCTTCAAACTGTTGAATGAATACAATGAAAGCTAATGATGTTTTTTTTAGGTTGTAGTTTTTTTTTGCTTTTTTTTTTTTTTTCATGATTCGGGCGAGTAATTTATCTTTTATCCCAACTTCTCCACGGTGCACGATTAAATTCAAAAAGCTAAAATTTACAATTATTACACAAAAACGAAAGTAAAATAATCAAATTATTTTGGTTTCTTTTTGTTTTTCTCTACTTTAAATTATTTTTCTATTTCTTTCCACGTTTTCTTACTTACTTTATTTTTTTTCTATCTCTTAATATTTCTATGATCATCTCTCTTTTTTTCTTTAGAGTTTTCCATTATATATATATATATATATATATATATATATATATATATATATATATATATAAATGACATTTTATGTTTATACATTCTTTTTATAGATACAAATATTTAAGTAAATGCTCTGTTTTTATAATAAAACAGTATTAATAATAGTTTATCCGGGCTGAATAATTTTAAATATTCATAAACCAAATATTCGTTCTCCGACAGGAATCGAACCTGTATCCTATACGGAACCGCCATATAGCCTGACGTGCCTTAACCAATTTGACCACAGAGGATCATTCGGTTATCAAGGTTGATTTTATTGTCTTTAAACTAGAATTTTCAATGAATCTTTCACGTACATTCATTTTTGCTCAAATTGTATCCAAATGTAAACAAAATATGAAAGTGAATGTTGAAGTCAACATTCCAATTTTAGGCTCTTTTCCCTTTGCTAGAAAATTCGTCATACAGGTTAAAAGTGTTATATATATATATATATATATATATATATATATATATATATATATATATATTTATATATATATATATATATATATTTTTGTATGTATTCTGTATGTTCAGAATACATCTTATCAACTGACTTTTTCATTTTAGGAAAAGAAAAAATTAACTGATTGCTTCATTTCCATATTGACCTGCCGGTGGTTCTATTTTCCGTATATATGACCCTTATTTCACTAATCCAATTTAATTTTTACCTGAGTAAATAAAATTTTTATCCAGGCAACAGATATACCGTATTTTTCCGGTTTTTTCAAGACGCTGCGGCTTGGAAGACGCACCCTGGTATTGGAAAAAAATTCTAAGAAGAAAAAAAATTCATTCTAATGCAAATAACATTCAATGCATCCCCACACACACTGGAGCCACATATTGTTTTAATTAATCACTCGTCCGATTTTTTTTCTTTTGTTTGGCAATGATATATTAAATAAGAGCAGAAAGGCTCCTTGCTGCTGAAGTAAACAAAGCATATTTAAAAAATTGTGGCTCGGCTCCAGGAAGTTTAGTCTTGAAAATACTTGTAACGGTTAAGTATTGAGGTCGCATAATATAAAAGGCTAAATTAGATAGATAGATAACATTATAGTATAATAACTCAACATGCGAATCCACGTCGTTGTCAGTCAATTAGCCAATTAGGTGACTGTACAAGCTAACTTGAGCCTGGGATTTTATAAATATTTCGTTAATGGTAGAAAAAATATTTTTTTTTTTAATTTTTTAGGAAAAAATGCGTCTTTGGCCGGAAAATACGGTACATATATTTATTCCTACGACGAAAATGAACGTTAATAAATGTATTGACGATAATTCAACGACCTGATACGTTTTTGGGGGTTTTTCTTTGTTTTTTTTCTATAAGAAGTTCTTAAAAAAGGAAATGAAGGCTTCGTTATTTGCTCTTCCTTCTATCGAAGCTGCTACACTGTAAAAAAAAAAAAAGAAAAAGCGCTATCGACTTTTGGGATTGGGCCGTTTTTAGATATTTCCATTGAATTTTCTTCGCCGTTTTTACTTATTTTAGGATTGCGCGCTCAGTGACACTGGAATATTTCTGAATATATATTTTACAAAAGAAACAGCATAGCTTGACACGTATGCGAGTGTTGAACATATATTTCGCAGGAAACGAGGTAAATATTTGTAGATTTGTTTGGATTGCTGTGTTTTACGCTATATCAACATTTTCATTGATATTTAATAAAGAATTATATCGTTTTATTGGTTAGCGTATGTTCTCTGCTAACATTTTTTCTCGAACTTCTTACTTGTGGAGTTATGTTCCGGCATCTTGTTTTCCTACTTTGATCTACGAATGTTTTATCCAGAATTAAGTCTTATTTAGATGAATCTTAGTATAAAAATAAATGAATAATAAAATAAAATAAAATTAGTACCCAGTAAAATAACATTTATAGTAAAAGAACACACACACACACACATTTATATATATATATATATATATATATATATATATATATATATATATATATAATTGTTAAATTAAGCTCCGTAACGTTGTATCTTAGAAATGATTAAAGATATTTACTGGAATTCTCTAAATTTTATATTTATTACTGGACTCTACTTTGAGTAATAAGAATGTATTGTTTCTCACCAAGTTTAACATTCAAATGACCGTGAAGCTCATTATAAATTGATATTTTTCAAATATAATATATATATATATATATATATATATATATATATATATATATATATATATATATATATATATCCAAGTATAGAATTGGTCCATACGAATAAATTCCAATAAAAAAAAAATACGATTCCTAAAAAAGTGCTCAATACAAAGCAGAAAATAAAATTATTTATTCGAAAATTATAAGATAAATATTTTAAAAATCACTATAAAAATAGTCATATTGTTTCAAAACTTCTGTTTATGGTGTTGAAATGTAGAATAAAATATGTCTTATCAGGTGATGGTGTTGACTGTAGAATAAAGGGTTTATATATATATATATATATATATATATATATATATATATATATATATATATAAAAGAAATATGTTGTAGTGGTTCCAACGAGAGAAAAGTATATATATATATATTAAAAAAAAAGAGAAGAGAGGTGCCGCAAACGTTTTTGGTTGTAATGTGGATTTATTTAGAAAAAAATATTATGCTTTGTTTTACATAATTTTACGACACGTGTTTCTGGTCTCATGACCGTCTTCAGGTAAAAATATATGGAGAATTCTACATATTATTAAAAATAATTAATTTTTTCTTCATGTTCAATGTGAAATATTCTCGATATGAGACATTCTCTGTTTGTGTGTTGGTAATCCGAATTTCTTTCGAGAATTGATATATTCTATGATCATTTTCTCACTTATTCTCGATGATATTCCCCCTATCTAAGCTTCTATCTTTCTGCACTGGTGTAATAAGGTGCCTGACACCTTTCAGGTACGATTTCATTTTTTTTTCACTGCTCTTTGGAGTGTCATAGCTAAAACTCCTCTCTCACGTGCCATACGTCTTATGGATTGAGTTAGATCTTTTCTAATTGATCTATTTAGCTCTAAGTTGAAATGATTGTGACCTGCTGTGACCTCCTGATCCAGTTTTCCTCTCTACCGTTCCCCTTTTTTAAACTTATTCCCCGTTCTCTTGATGGTTCTTGAATTTGTAGATGGAAACCAGAGTGTGAATGTTGGTACCATTCCTAAATTTTGTATCTTTTTCCTCTCACCATTGCTCATTTGGGAAGACAGGGGCTGAGACAAAACGATTTCAACATTTTTTTTTTCTTTCTAGCTGAATAACTCAAATAGTTTTCTGTGTTTCTTACGAAAAACGTCAAGACGGCTAAGCGCCTTAGCTGAAAACCTATGAAAAAGAAACTCAGTTTAGTGGGTTTTTAGATATTAAACATTTTGTGGGATGGATTATTATTCAGTTATAATATATATATATATATATATATATATATATATATATATATATATATATATATATATAATTAAATAATTCATCGAGTCCGTCAGAAACCTCAACAGAATGCAGAAAGCACTGGACGGCCATTTCGTCCAGTATTTTTCACTCGTCAGCAGTGTGCATCCACTACCGAGAATTTACGACAGGAGACAAACGTTCGATCACAGATATTCCACGAAACGGCCGTCCAGTGCTTTCTGCATTCTTTTGAGATTTCTTCAGACTCGATGAATAAGTTATATGATTATTTCCAATCCTCCTAATTATTTTTCTCTCTCTCTCTCTCTCTCTCTCTCTCTATCTATATATATATATATATATATATATATATATATATAAGATAAGTATATATATCAAGAACAGTGTTGGCGAAGTCCTAATGGATGAAACGCGTATAAAAATTCGAATTTTTTCAAACAATTTTCCTCAATATATATATATATATATATATATATATAACATCTTTGTCTTGTTGTCTTCTACTCACATTCTACTTAACTCTCTTAGTAATCAAGATTTATTTACTGAACGTCCCTTGCATGAAGGATGTTTATTTCCGCTATTTACTCAAAATACCCCATCTCACAATTTATTACCCCACCTCGCATCAACCGCAAAATTACTTGTCACCCTCAACTTAAATAGCTTATTTAGGTCTTCCTTTAAAATTGTGCAAGCAAGTATTTACCGTTTGATAAACAAAGCGGAGTATTTAACATGTCCGCGTCCCGGAAAACAAATCTTATTGAACTCTGCGGCATTAATACTAATGTCGCCCTAATGATGCATCGACTAACAATTTCGAAAGCGACATTAACTCCTTTAATATAAAAGGAGCTACAATATGACTGTGGCCGTGCAGGAGCAACGAAATTGGTCTGTACTGTTCGACCCTGTCCTCCACTAACAGAAGGCGTCGTGATGAGATTACTTTTCCAACTTCATCAATGATAAACAACAAACATTCCAAATTACACTGGAAAAGCCGGCTAAATTTTCTCTCAACTTCAATTTAGGTGGGACATTCATCTTTGCAATCACATTCATTAAATGCTGACAACGGAGGTCATTAGGCGCGATGTCACATCAGTTTCTATTTACAGAAGTTATATTATAGTTATCTGCAAATAAATAATTAATTATATATTCTTGTAATAAATTTTTTTTTTTTTTGTAAATGTTATTTCCCTTCCAAAGGTAGGCGATCATAGCTCTACAGAGAATCTTTTACCTTTTTAAACTATGAATTGGGTTGAACTGATATCAACAGTATTTTTTATTTCACAAGAAAACAAAGGCATTCTTTTCTTTCACACACACACACACACACACACACACATATATATATATATATATATATATATATATATATATATATATATATAAAAATGTAAACATAAGATTTGTGACCAATCGTTAGACAGTCTGATTTCTAGCATGAAACATTTTCACTGTCGTGACTAAGCATTGATTTCAAAATGTTCACTTTTTATATTTACACACGCTGATATCTCTGATATTGAGCACTTTATCCCATAAATATAGCACACCTCAGACTATATTCATTCATATAAATATATATATATATATATATATATATATATATATTATTCGCCAAAAAATGCAGCAATTCTTCATAAACACTTTTGTTCTCACCAGTCGAGGTGCAAATTTAAATGCACCGAAACAAGGTTGCATCTTTGTCCGTGAGTAATTTGTTTTTGTCTATATGAAACAATTATAACATATATGTATATATATATATATATATATATATATATATATATATATTTTACTTATTTAAAAATATGGTCCCATCGCTACACAGGAATGACTATGTTTCAAAAACAGAAGCCAAAAACTTCAAATTTAATTATAGAATTAAATTAAAGTCTCTAGTTCTGTTTCATTTTCAAGCGAATTTTGGAATAACTTATTTGGAATTTTACTCTAAATAAATTTCAAAATAATTTATTCCAAAAATTTAATTTTATAATTGGATTTGAAGTTTTTGGCTTCTGTTTTTGAAACATGGTCATTCCTATGTAGCGATGGAAGCATAGTTTTAAATATGTAAATTTATAATATTTATGCTCTGTAGATTTACATTGAACACTGTTTTGTAAAAATAAAAATATATATAAGAACATCGGATTATATATCTATAATATTACATCAATAAATACGATCACTACTAGTTCTACGACTGCAAAATACCCGTCAAAATTTCCCCATTGCATTTTTTAAATATTTGAACTAAACGAACTGGCCAGAAAATATTGTAATAACAATCGTAAATATGAATGCATTGCATAAAATAAAGAAGTACGAGGCTACAAATAAAAAGATTTAAAATTTGCCATTTCACAAAGAAAAGGATAAGAACGTTATCGACTTTTCTATATTCTCTTTTCGTTCTTATACTCGCTGAAAACGTGTTGCGTCTCTGAGGTGTCTTTCCCGCCTTGCTTCGCGATCAAAATGTAATTGTCCTTTATATAAGACGTATTGGCAAGGCATTATGTGCGTGCTAATTGAGGAACGAAGGAAAAACAAAATTAATGAGGATAATATAATTAATAGCAAAAATAAAAATTCATGATATTCTCTATGTAACTTTAAATTTATCAGCTTAATGAGGCCAAGCATATGGACGTGTCTCCGATAAAAATATTTAATAGATCTATTTGTAAAGAATAAGTTAATTTATATTTGCGTACTGAGAAAATGACAGGTACAAAATGGCGCCGTCTTGAAAGCCACTTGTCGTAGACATCTTGGTTTTAACAGCAGACATATTAGTGTATATCTAACCCTACACGCAAAAAAAAAGATATGCAGTATCAGGGAAGGCTAATAAAAAAATGCAGTTTTCTTTTCCTCTTTAGTATCTCGACTGCATAAATTCAAGCCTATAATTAGATTGGCAGTTAGGTCTCATTATTTTATTCTTGAAATATCTCGTTATAACCATAAGTTCTATTCTAAGAGGTTCGTCTCCCCCCCCCCCGTGGAAATCACTTCCGGCT
>CAHIKZ030001782.1:525000-532500 GCA_903632075.3 Acanthosepion pharaonis | reverse complement strand
GTATCTTTAGATAGATAGATAGATGCGAAGAGATTTTTTTGTAGAATGGAAGCAGTAGGTTGCCATTTAGATAGATAGATAGATAGATAGATATTTTAGATCCAAGATAGATAGATAGAACCCGGTCTGTCCTAGATAGATAGATTTATAGATAGATCTGAACTTAGGAAATAGATAAATAAATATATGAACGGATTCATAGATTTCCCAAAGATAGATAGATAGATAAGTGAATATAATGGATTTGACTGGAATTCGAACTCGATACATCTCTAATTTTTTTCCTCAATTGCCATTTCTATCCATTACCAGCTCCACCCAAGGCTTATAAATTGGTCAATAGAATAAAAGAGATACCTTTCCCAAAGGTATTAACACATAAGTTTAATAATGGATTTGAACTTAGCAATTTTATAAAATTTAATATAATTTTTTTTTTCATATTGACTTAATTTATTTGCAATTAAATAAATAAAAAATGGAGAAGATAAATGTTTTTTCTTTCTAAATGACAGATAGATTTTCTCAGAAAAATAAAAAGAAGTCTTTAGAAATTATCATTTAAAAGATAGATAAATAAGCAAAATTTAGACAGTATTTTCCTAAATATCTAATATTATTTGAAAATGACTGAAAATAAATATAAAGCTTACATCTAGATTTAAAAATTTCTCAGGTTTGTATCGCATTGAATATTTAAAATATAACAGGATAATCTCATAAATTTTTCCAAATTATCAGCTTTTTAAGAAAAGTCCCCATTGATTTTTTTTTCAATTTAAATTTTGAAAAATGCAAAAAAATTGGGAAAGGGCCCACTTTTTTGCTAAAATTCTTTTTGGTTTTTCAAAAAGACCAATCCAAACGAAGAAATTAAGAAATAAAACTATTCTGTTTCCATATGTTTATATTTCAGAATTTTTTCAGTTCAATATTTTGTTTTTTACAATGTCTTTTTTGATGGTCTCTATCCCATCCTTCGCCTCAACATATTAATGAAATGTTGATATTCAATATGTTAGATCCTCAGATATCACCCTGTCATTTAGAATTGTCTGAAAGCCATTTCTGTGTTCTTCTGCTTGTGTGAGAAATTTCAGATTCTTGTTTTTTTCATATCTTATAAATTTTCTTTGTTTCACCCTCAAATCCTAAATGACTTTTAATTTAGAAAGTGGGCCTTTGTACCCTATTTGAGGCCCAGGGGAAGAATGACTTTTCTCAAACCTCATCCATCACTGTTCATTCTAAACACCTTTTCAAACATATTTCTGATCATTCAAGTCTTAAAAAATCCACTGCATTGTCCTCAACATTGACATTGAGAAAAGTAAATCTTTTTCTTTCATATCCATATCTATCTATTTTATCTATATATCTATATATCTATCTATATAAATCTGTGTGTCTTTCTGATTCTCTTTCTCATTCTGTTTATAAATAAAGTGCAATTATCTATCTCAAAAAAAAAATTCTATCTTTTTTAAATTTGATTTTTGTTTTTGTGCAACAATATATATATATATATATAAATTTATATATATATCTTTTGAATGGCCCTGTAAACGTGAGAATGTCAAGCGCAATTTTTTTTTTAACCAATTTTTCTATTTAAAAATTCAAATGAAAAATTTGTTATTCACCCAACTATGGGCAAAATTTCTTTTTTGTATTTCAACTTGTGTAAAAATAAATTTAATAAAATTTTAAATAAAATTTTTTTCAAAGGAAAAATTATTAACAATAATAATTAAAATTAAAAAAGGCTGGAACATATTACTGTTAGAACTTTTAGATTTTTGTCTTTTTCAACAAAATATTACCATGTAAATTGTTTTTTTAAATTTTTACGAAAATAAAAAAGCTACTTCTGAATATTGTTAGAATTTTTAAAAAAAATGATTGGATTGTAACCAGAAAAAATTAGAATAATTGAAAATCGTTTTCAAATATATATGTATATATACACAATATTTTTTAAAAACTATTTTATGAATCTATTTTAAAAAATTGTTGACATTAACTGACCAACTTTTTTTTGAAATTTAAAACAAAAAAGCCAACAATAATATGGCTCCCGGATTGTCATTCAGTTTATTGACGATTTATAAAAAATAATAGATAAATAAAAATTGCGCATATTTTGAATAATTTTCTAAAATACCAGGTAAAATATCTATAAATTGGTCTTAGTCATCAATTTTAACATCTATGAGATTTTTTTTTTATAATATCCATGACGTTTTATATCAGTTATATAAAAACCGGCACACAATATATATATATATATATATATATATATATATATTCTTTATTCATATGTGTGTGTGTGTGTGTGTGTGTTTATTGTGTGTGTGTGTATGTGTTTATTTAATTTTTTATCCTATATTTATATAATTTATTTTCATTAAAAAAAAGATTTTCTAAAAAAAAGGATTCAAACTGGGATTGGCGCCATCGTGGGGGGGATTGAATATTTCAGTCAGTAATTCAAAATTTTTAACCGATGTTCAAAAACAAAACTCTCTGTTTTTTTCTTTGAATGAACAGATGGAGGCTACGCCGAAGGGTTTTTTCTCTTTCGGGATTCTACAATTTTCTAACTGACCCTATTTTAACCCAAATTAACACGGGAATTTAAATTCAATGGGCATAATTTGGCCGTGCCCACAATAATAATTTGGTTGAAAAAAAGGCCGTATTCCATATTTTTGCCCTCATTGGGAAATTTAAATGAATATTGTCATCATAGTTCAAGTTTTCATCAAGTGTCGAAAAAAGAGGCCTTTTGGCCCACAGTCGAATTCATTGATAAATTTTAAATATTTAGATAATTGGAATATTTTGAGACTTACTAAAATAGATACATTCATTCTGTATTAAAAAGGAATTGTTCATACTATGTAAAAATCTCTGTATATATTCCTGTTTTGAAAAAATATATCTTGATGTTAATCCATATTTTTGTCAAAGTTCTTTTTTATTTTGTTCTTGAATACCATCACCGTGGTCAATTAACCGGAAAAGGAAACAAGTGAAAAAGATTCACTGAATTCATTCGGTTTTTAAAATACATTTCCAAAGCAAACACAAAATTTTTTTCAATTGTTTTAATCTGCTTCTTATTTTTTCTTAGTGACATTATTTAACAGCTTATTTTGTTCAATTTTTTTTTAAATTTTTTTTTTAAAACAAAATGGATTTCTCACTAAATTGTTATACATTCATTTTGCCTCTGGTCATCAATTTCTAGATACTTTGTTCAATTTTAAAAATGTTTTCAGTTTTCTGTATAGTTTTTTTTATATTTAACCATTGTTTATAAAAAATATTAGTTTTATTCTTTGGAAAATAAAGGCGTCTTCCAATTTTCATAAATTAAATGTTTTATTCTTATGCCAAAATTTGGCTGAAAAATTTTGAACATCTTTTTACATTTCTCACGTATTGAATTAAACCAACATTAAAAACTAAAAATTTACCAGCGATGAATTTAGTTGCTCTTAACTTTATATGCCATTTCCATAATAATTTCATCTTCATATATATAAATATTGATAACATATATTTCATGTTCACCCTTTTATTTCAATTCTTAAAGCGTTCTATATTTATTGTGTGTTGTCCCCTGTTTAATAGATGTTATGAACAATTAAACGATTTAATCAATAAAAAAACAAAGTTACGGATATTTCATATTTTAAACAATTCTTACATCAAAAAGAAAATTAAATAAACAATAAACTAGTGATGTGTGTCAGTTGACCATTCGTTCAATCTTTATTTGACTGTTAAAATTACCTGCCTCCCCATAATAGTATGTGGAACCAGTGCCGAGTTTAATAAATTTTAAACCGAGCAATAATTTTCTTCAAAACATTCCCCATAGACCCCGGTCAGATATTGAAAGTCAGGTATTATAAACACTGTTTTTTTTTCGAAACTCTTTAATATCGACAAAAATTCGTCTGAGGATCCTCTGCACGGAAGCAGAGAGTTTGACCATACAAAGAACAGATCAGAAAATGTTCCCCAGGATGAATTTATTAATCTCAAGAGTAGGCTTGTTGATCATGTTCATTCATTTGAACCATAAAATACATTTATAGTAAAATAATATGTTCAATGAAACAACGTTAAAGATTAAATAATTTTGATTCAACATACTGAATATTTTATAATCGCCAATTTATTTATTTGTGCTTTCTTTGTAATTATTCAGTATTCTTTATTCGAAAAATGGCTGATTTTCTTTTTGTCAATTTGAATATTTTTTATAATCTCTGATTGGTTAACCTTTTTAACTATGTTTCAACTATAAAATGAGTCAGCTCATTTTGGCTGTCTATATATGACATATTTAATGCAAAAAAAACATTACAGGCGGAAGATTTTAAATTATTGAGACTCTTTAAAGAGAGGGTCACACAATAATTTCAAAAATATTAAAAAAAAGATGAGAATTTTATCCGAATGCAAAAAATAGAAATGGTCAGTAATAAAGACATTTTTTGATTTAATTAAATTGTGGGATTTTAAGCCTATATTGAAACAGGAAATATATATAACGCTTTATAAAAATTGTATATATAAATGATATATAAAAGGTCATTTATTCATCATTCATTTTTTATCTCAACTTAATGTCTTGCTGTGAAATGTGTCTCAAAAATATTTTTCAGTTGGATATTAATTGAAAAATGATTAAAAAAAATATTTTATATTTATATTCCATTTTCTTATTTATATTAAAATAATCTTTTTTAATTTAATATTTATATAACAACATATATATATATATATATATACCTTCTAACAACACACATACATACATATATATATATATATATATATATATATATATATATATATATATATATATATATTTATAAATTCATGAATTATTCACGCAAAAATAAATGCAAAGGTTAATGATTTAATTGGCGAGAAATCCATCATCGCAAACAATTCAAATAATATACAAAAACCTCCGAATCCGTTATGAATGAAATGATCCTTGTTTCCATAAATTTCTGCCGTATTAGTTCTTATTTTTACTACAAGCTTTCGTCTGTTCCTACAGACATCTTCAGGTATAGAATAGATGTTGTTCTTGTTTTTTTCTCTTAGTAATAAGAGGACAACGAAAATATATGTATTGTTGTATCCGAAAATGCTATTGAAAATGAGTTATTGTTTTTGGAGCGCGCAGTAGCAACGCTGAGTTTGATTTTAAATTTTTAAAGGTTGTGCGTTCATATAAAATATGGTGATGAACGAATTTTTTACTGGTAAATTTTTCTGTCAAAGTGGCATGAACTATATTGTTCAATAATTACAGTAATGTCGCACTTATTATCCAAAAGTCGCACTTGGATCAGTTATTTAAATTAATAAACGTGCAATCAATTTACAAATTCATGAATTATTCACACAAAATGATGATGGAATTTTCATTGGCGAGAAAATCATTAACCTTTTTGCATTTGTTTTATGTGAATAATTCATGAATTTGTAAATTGATTGCATTTATCGTAATATATATATATATATATATATATATATATATATATATATATATATATATACCTTCCAACACACACATATATATATACCTTTCCAACGCACACAATACATACATATATATATATATACCCTTCCAACACACACATATATATACTCTTCCAACACTATCCTTTAGTAGGTTGACGATCATATCTCTCCACAATTTCCTGTCATTTTCAGTTCTTAGTAACTTTTTCTTGTTGCCATATCTCCTACAAAACTTGTTCCGCCATCTTTCTATTCAAGCCGTCCATGTAGGACATGCGCAGTTTCTCTCTGACTGCCTTGCCTTCATGTCAGTCATTTTTCAAACACCCTTCAACTATCTCTTCCCGATATTAGCTATTATTGCGGTATCTATGCTGAATAAGATGTATCAGAAGGTGATTTTTTTGTGTGAAGGCCAAGAATGTGCGTGATCGTAATGCATTTATCCACAACAAATAAATCAAACAAAAATAAATAGACAATTCAACTTCAAGAAATTACTGGAAAAAAACGTCATTTCAACAATAACGTGAATTTGTATATATATTTGATATACACAAAATGATAATAAGTTGCTTCTTAAATGTGGCAAGTGAGATAAGGTTACAAAGATTGTCCATGCAAAAATTTAGTGAGTAAAGGTTTGTGAAATTAAAATAGTTTGATATCTGCAAGGAAAATTGTCAATTGTGTAAGTTCAAGTGACAGTGTGTATGTGTGTGACAACTGTTAGTGTTGATTTAAGTTATGAAGAGTTGTTCGCCTTTAACTGATAGTCACACCCTAACACATGAGAATTTTTTTCAATACCATGACGTTGCATATAAACAGTTATATAAACCGGCACACGCACACACACACAAATATATATATATATATATATATATATATATATATATATATATATATATATTGAATAGTTGATTGAATGTACAATTCCTGTTTTGTAGTGATAATGTCACTTTTTAGTAAATTGTAAGTTAAGTTTCGTCACGCGGCAATAGTTGTGCGAGTTGTGTTGAGTTGTTGAGAGGTTAGTAGTGGTTACCGAGTCAGTATGTTGGCACGCGTGGGGTCTGCTGGTATCTCTCGCAACTCAGGGTCTGACTAACTTGAATTAAATCGAGCGATTCTTTTTATAGATTTTCGAGTTTCCAAAATAGGCTCCAGAGACCTGCGCGGGAAAAAGGTTTGTCTCAACTTTGCTACATTTTAGTGTCCTTTTAACCAATGGGGGATTGAGTTTTGAAAAGTATAGTGATGATTGGTTAAAGGTTTATTTGGGGAAGAGTGCATCTTCCTGTAGGGGGTGACAGGCAAATGTGGAAGATTCCATACTATAATTGTTTTTCGTTCACATATTCGGTCCATGGTATTCTCAACTGCTTCAAATCTGTTTTTCATCTGTGCCAAGATTGTCCAGCATACTCTGCCAGATACATGGGTTAATATTACGTAACAGTTCTATGCTCTGAATAGTTAGTTAATTGCTCACTCTTATCGTTTCGCAGACTTCGACTCAGTGGAACGAGAACAATCTACCTCATAGATTGAATAAAGAGTTCACTTCAAAATTCCTTGAAGATTGTCTGGATTGGCAGTTGTCTAAAGAAGGCTGGACGGCGGAACAGTTGAAACATTGTGATAATCACAACATAGATTAGAACAACTCGCATGTAAATAATGCAAATAATTTATAAATTCATTTTTGATATTTTTATCCTAATCATGCTTCTATATTCCATTACAGTTCATATCATTAACGCTAGGGGATACTTCGGAGTGGTGTAATGCTTAGTAAACTTGTCTTGTTACGATTGAAGAGTGAGTTCGATTCTCACTTGCTGCCCCACACTTTCAGCTTTGTGCTACATCTAATCCACGCTTAGAACATCATTTTCGGCATGTCGATGTGGTGTAATAGTTAACAAGCTTGTCTCTCTAGGT
>CAHIKZ030001782.1:502500-520000 GCA_903632075.3 Acanthosepion pharaonis | reverse complement strand
GCAGGGATTCGGTTAGCAGGCTAGTAATTCCCGAAGCAAGGATATCTAAAAACCGCCCCACGCGATCAGATGTGGCACAAGGCCGAATTTAATGTGGAGTATCCGAGCCTGTAGGCTCGGTCAAAACTTCCCCCTTATAAAAAGGGATCAGGTATCTGTTTCCCCTAGACTTGACTATGCCCTTCGATAAAGTCTCCTCTGGGCATCCTCTCTTCCTCTGGGCAGAGAGTTTGACCAGCACGCAATTGGGATTCATGTTGATATTCAATGCAATGGTTTACTGGTTCTTTTTGTACAGCGGTTGTTCAGGCTACTTCGTCCCTCCAATTTGATATTAAAGTGGCAAGGCCTACAAGGTAGCAAGTCGTTTGAATTCAGAGTGTTCCTTGACTGGTTTCCAAAACAAGAAAGAGAGAAGGTACACAAACGGGCTACATTTATAGAAAGACAGGAAGAATTGCATATCAAGGTTAAAGAACATAATAAGATTAAAGTGGAAAAAGAAAGAAAGAAAGAAAGAAAGAAAGAAAAGTACTAAAAAGGTAAGAAAAAAGGTGGTTTAAAGTAAGGTATATTAAAGAAAGAAAAAGAAAGAAAGAAAGAAAGAAAGAAAGAAAGAAAGAAAGAAAGAAAAAAAGAAAATGAATGAATGAACGAATGAATGAATGAATGAACGAATGACTGGGTGAAGAAAGAAAGAAAGAAAGAAAGAAAGAAAGAAAGAAAGAAAATGAATGACTGGGTGAAGAAAGAAAAAAGAAAGAAAGAAAATGAATGAATGAATGAACGAGTGAATGAATGAATGAACAAATGAATGACTGGCTGAAGAAAGAAAGAAAGAAAGAAAGAAAGAAAATGAATGAATGAATGAATGAATGAAAAGAAAAGAAAAAAAGAAAGAAAAAAAAAAAGAAAGAAAGAAAAAAGAAGGAAAAAAAAGAGTAAAAAAAAGCTGGTTTAAAGTAAGACATATTAAAGAAAGAAAAAGAAAGAAAGAAAGAAAATGAATGAATAAATGAATGAATGAACGAATGAATGAATGAACGAATGACTAGGTGAAGAAAGAAAGAAAGAAAGAAAGAAAGAAAGAAAGAAAGAAAGAAAATGAATGAATGAATGAATGAATGAATGAATGAATGAATGAGTGAAGAAAGAAAGAAAGAAAGAAAGAAAAAAAGAAAGAAAGAAAGAAAGAAAATGAATGAATGAATGAATGAATGAATGAAAATTTTAAAAGAAAAAAGAAAGAAAGAAAGAAAGAAAGAAAGAAAGAAAGAAAGAAAGAAAAAGTACTGAAGAGGTAAGAAAAAAGCTGGTTTAAAGTAAGACATATTAAAGAAAGAAAAAGAAAGAAAGAAAATGAATGAATGAATGAACGAATAAACGACTGGGTGAAGAAAGAAAGAAAGAAAGAAAGAAAGAAAGAAAGAAAGAAAGAAAGAAAATGAGTAAATGAATGACAGGGTGAAGAAAGAAAGAAAGAAAGAAGATAAGCAAACGGACTACGTTTAAAGAAAGAGAGAAGGAATTACATATCACCGCAAGCAAACATAATAAGATTGAAAGGAAAGAAAGAAAGAAATAAAGAAGGTAAGCAAACAGATTAAGAGTAAAGAAAGAAAGAAAGAAATTTAAGGAACAAACGAAAAAAGAGAGGGAGCTAAGAAGAAAAACAAAAAAAAAAAATGTAAGTAAAAGATTAAAAAGGCCTAAAAATTGCCGAATTGAAATTCAGTCGTCACACCTCCAAAAACGCCAAAAATTAATCGAACTGACTTTTCTAATAAAAGGTCGAGTCGAGAAAAAAAAAGATAATTTAATTAAATCAAAATGAATAACGAAAACTTTGTTTTCATTTTACGTTCGTTGTTTTTAGTGGCATGTAATTGCAATTGAATCTTTTTTTCCCTTAATAAATCAATGATCTACGGTCACATCCAGAATTCAAATAATCACTAGCTTTTGCATCACGGAAACATCCATTATGCTTGATGGGTGACATACATACGACGGACTGAATTTAGTTACTTGTTCGTATGGAAGCGGCAACGTTTTTCATCAGTTTCCAGAGGCAATTTTAATTTGCTTTAGTTTATCTTTTTTGAAATTATCTACAAGTTTCGAGTATAATTTTGGAAATTCTGTAACATTAAAAATAAAAAAAAAAAACATTGCTGGGGGAGAAGTTGATTCGTGTCTTTCACAAGGTTTTTTTTTTTTTGTGCGTAAGTGAACCTGACTATAATTAGAACTCGACACTCGAATTCTCAATGCCGTGTCGTTGTCCATTACACTACCTGCATATCCAAGCTTACCCAACCTGGTATTGCCAAGCGGTCACTCATTTAGGGACAGAAAAAGCTTGACGTTGCTTAACTTCAATAATCGTGCGAGTATTTTTTTTTTTTCTTAAAAGTCCGGATTTCCATACTTCCGGATTTTCATACTTCCGGATTTTTATACTTCCGTAATTTCATACTTCCGGACTTTCAAACTTCCGGATTTTCATACTTCCGGATTTCCATACTTCCGGATTATAATACTTCCGTAATTTCATACTTCCGTAATTTCATACTTCCGGATTTTCATACTTCCGTAATTTCATACTTCCGGATTGTCATACTTCCATAATTTCATACTTCCGGATTTTCATACTTCCGGATTTTCCTTCTTGATAGATTTCTGGACATGGTAAATGTATTTGTCCCTTTCGTAAATGTGATGTCCTTTGTCGAGATAAGAATATACATATTGATCGATGCAAACGGTCCATGTTGAGTGGATAAAAATAAACTGGCGATATTTGCTTCGTTTAATTTTACTTCTTGGGACAAAGATTGAAATTACAGACAAAACCTCGTATTGCCTAAACAAAACAACAAAAGAACGCGTTCCTTTTAGATTTCTTTCTTTCGACCATGTTTCTATTGCTATTAGGCCTTTATAAGACTGAAATAGGTATTATTAACTCTTTACTTTCGTCCATTAACAGTAAGAATTGTTGATGCTTAAGGTTAAAATGATTATAAGAGTTTTTTTTTTACCTTAACCACAACGTGACAAAAGTTGTCCTTTGTGAATTATTGGTAATCCAGCAACAGGAAAAGTCAACTCTTGTTTTAAAGAAGACAAACTAGATGCAATTTCATGGCACTGCCAAAGAAGCCATATGAAATCTCTATCGGAAAAGCCATTTTCTTTGCTAATTCGTCTCGGATGCGCAGAACGATAGATAATACACACTATTTATTAAATAAAAATTGAGGCATCTATTTCAAATAAGAATTCCCCACTATAGAAGTGTTTGAAGTAATATATATATTCTGTAGATTGGCAAATTTTCTAAAATCATATTACATGAAAAAATTATTCACACATGACATATTTTTTTGCATTCTGACATTATCATTTTTAATTTAGAAAAGAGTGCGATATGAAATGTTTATTCTCCCTCCAGCTATAAGTAAAATATCAGGACAGACTTAGTTCTATAGCCTTGGATGGCAACTGGTCTAGGAGAAGGACAACTCTGAATTCAAAACCTGCGGCATTCGGTGCACCAGGTCTCTCTATTCGTCCCTTCAAAAAGTGTGGTCCTGCACGAAGCCTTCACCACTATAATCAAATCTCATCTGCCGGTGTCGGGCTGTCGGTTTCCTGGAAACTGATCTGCTTGACCCTCATACGTCGAATCTCGACAGGAGAGTCGATTATATATATATATATATATATATATATATATATATATATATATATATATATATATAAATATATATATATATAATTTATTATCTGTTTTTTTATTTGATGAAAAATTTTCAAGCTTTTTTTTTTTTTTATGAAAATATATATTTTTTATTATTATTATGTATATATATTTAATTTATATTTGAAAAATTAAACAAAATTTATTGTTAAATATGTTTAAAATCAATATAAATTTAAAACCATATATATTAAATATTGATATGATTTTTTTATTTTTTCCTTTAATATTGATATTTAGAATAAACCCTAGAATATAACATATATATATTAAAAAATATAAATATCAGTGGTTCAATATTGCATTGGCTTTCAAGGAGATAATTTTTAAAAATAAAATATATATATATATAGTGAAATCAAATATATATAAATCTTTAAATATATGTATATATCAATTATTTCGCAATGTATTTTGTTTTTCTAAATATTATATGATTTTAAAATTCAATTATTATAATATAAGTATATAAATACATATTATATGATTTTTCAATTTTTATATATTAATAAATTCATTATTAAATTATCAAATCTTTCAAATAATTAAAAGATATTTTAAAATTTTTTTGATGATAAATTTCTTTTTTTCATTTAATTAAATATTATAAACACAAAATTATTTTTGATATATATATATAAATTTATTTTTCTAAACAAAGGATCAAATATATATCCATAAAATTAAATAAACTAGATAAAATCATTGAAAAGCTATTTTTAGATAGAATATTGGATTTATTTTTTTTAATAATGTCTCCGTAAACATATTTTTTAATGAATTTTTCACTATAAACTTGATAATTCCAAAAAATTATACCGTATAATGTATTAGGATATAAAGAAAATTAATTTCTCTATAATAATAAATAAAAAGGTAGTACTCAGGGAAATTTTTCAAAAATATGAATTTTTAATTTATTTCCATCTGTTTATATATATAAATATTTTATATTTATAAATATAAATATTAACCGTTCAATAAATTTTTTTTTCTACAAATATAATTTTTATAATATATATATAAATATATAAATATATATATATAGTAAAGTGTAAATAATATAAAAAAATCTAATATTTGAAAAAAGAAATATTTTTGAAAATATTTTTTTAATAAAAATATTATTTTAAATTTCAAACGTATTATTTGTTTATTTTATATCTTATATTAAAATAATATACTTTTATATTGTTTTAAATATGATAGATATGGAAAAGAGTAAATATATATTATATAAATAATGTGTGATTAATTTCTTCAATTAAAAGAAAAAAGAATATAAAAATTTTCCCATATCTATTAAATTGAGAATATACTTTTTTCAAAGAGATGCCATTTTAAATAAATTTCTTTAAAATTTTTCAATGTTTAAATTTTTGGCTTAAATCTTTTTTTTGAATGAAAGATAAAAAAAAATGTATTTTAAAAAATTTTGGAGTTTGATTAAAAAAACAAATTTTCTGTATGATATTGAATCTTTTATAAATTTACTATTTATAAGTTATCATGTTATTATTTTATTTTTATTTTTTATGATTGATGAGAAATTTTCATCCCTTAAGTTGGTTTTTAAAAAGAAATTGAAAATAAAATATTCTTTTTGCATAGTTTCTTCTGAAAAAAAAAAAAAATTTTTTGAAAAAATAAACAAAATTTTTTGAAAAAAAAAAAGAAAAAAAATTTTAAATTTAATGTTTCTAATGTCCACAAAGACTTATTTTTGGACCATGAAAAAATAGATGCATAAATCACATAAAAAAAAAAAAAATTAATTTGTATTTATTTGGTTAAAATGCTTTTCTCTGTAAATTTTATTATTCAAAATTTTTTTTAGATAAAAAATATTTTTAATCTAATTTGGAATTAAGATTTACATTAAGGAATTTATGAAAAAAATTTGAAAAAAATCAAATAAATAATTATGATATTTATAATGAATGAAAATTAAAAAACTAAATGACAGAAAAAAGGTTATTAATAGAAAAAAATTTTCAATGGATTTAAATATAAAATAATAAAATAAGGCATTTTTCTATAAAAGGGAAAAAGGGGTTGAATTTGGGGTTTTTTCTTTAATTAATAAATGATTATTATAAATTATATATATTCTTATTAAATTATTTCAATTATTAAATTTAAAAGTTTTCTAATTTTTTCACAATAACACAATTATTAAAAAATATATTCAATTTCATATTTAAGGATATTCTTATAAAATAAAATTTTATAATTTAAACGAAGAATATAAAATTTTTCTAAATTAGTATTTAAAAATGAAATTAATAAAAAACAAAAAATTATTATTATAAAAAAATTTTTAATTCCGACATATTTATTTGATAAATATCTAAATTTCAAATTATAAATAAAGTATTAGATAATTTATTCTTATATATATATTTTATTTAAATGTCATATATTAAAAATTTGAAATTTTGAAAAATTTTAAAAAGAAAAATTTTAGATAATTTTGTGTTATCATATTTTAAATAATGTAAATTATTTAATACTTAATCTTATAATAGTCAGATATCTACAAATCTGTTTCGGAAATAGAAGAGGAAGTTTAATAAGGTGTTTATAATTTCTTTTTTCAACTTTAAAGTCGCTTAAATATATGTAAAGCTGATTATAATTTGAGTCTTAAATACATGTTTATATTTTGGCTAATTTATGAAAAATTAGCATAAAATATTTATTTATTTTTACCTAATGACTTTAAAAAATAAAATTAAAAAAAGAAAAAGAAAGGGAAAAAAATTAAATTTTAAAAAAAAACCAGTTAAAAAGAAATTTTAAATAATTAAAAAATTATTGAAAATGATTAAAAAAAATTAAAAAATAAAATATTAATATGCCGAAAGATTTCAAAATTATTGAGATTAAAACTTATTTATTTAATAAAAAAAATTTAATTTTTTTTAAAATATTTGAAAATTTATATTAAAAGAAAAATATATTTCATAATATATAAATTTTTTAACACATTAAAATGGAAATAAAAATAAAATATAAACAGTAAAAACATCATGTCTTAAAAAAATTTGAATAAATGACAGTTTTTTTTTAATTTGGACATGTATTTTTAAATTTGTAGACTGGATATTATAATTATAAATAAACAAATTAAAAAAAAATATCTTTTTAATTTAAATACTATATTCAAAGAAAAATTAAATATATAAATAAAAGGAAAATTTTTGTAATGAAAAAAAATTGAAAATTTTTTTTATGAAAATTATAAAAAAGTTTTCTCAAAAAAAAATTTATAGAAAAAAATCTTTCGTTAAAGAATTAAAAAAAAATGAATTCAAAAAAAGAAAAAGTTTTTTTTAAAACAATAATTTTTTGAATAGGATTTTTTTTAAATTTTTTAAAAAAATTTTTTTAAAATTCAAAAAAAAAAAGTAAAATTTTTAAAATTTTTGGTTCCAATTGAAACAAAAAATTTTTTCAAAATCAGATGAAATAAAATTAAAAAAAAAAATTACGGAATAAATGAAATGAAAAAAGAAAAAAAAATGTTAATATTTATTTAAAAAAAATTAAAAAAAAAAACTTGAAAATAAAAACCCATAACTTTAAAAGAAATATGAAATTTCAATTTAAACATTTTCCCATTCTAATTAAAGATAAAATTTAAAAAAAAAAAAATTAAAATTATTTTTTTTTTAAAAAAAAAAATCATCTATAATTTATTTTTTTTCTCTTTTTTTTCAAAAAAAAAAACGAAAAAAAAAGAATAAGAAAAAATTTTTAGAAAAAAAAAATGTAAGAAAAAAAAAAATAAATAAAAAATATAAATATATATTGAGATATTCTAAAAAATTTTAAAATTTTGAAAAAAAACAAATTTTTAATTTTTGTTTAAATAAAAAAGTTTTTTAGAGAAAGAAAAAATTAAATTAATTTTTTGATCTCATTGTATTTTTTTGAAAAGATTTTCCAAAATGGAGAATAAAAAAAAATAAATTTGATAATGAAAAAAAGAAAGAAATGAAAAATTTGTATCTTTTTTGAAAAAACTTGAAAGAAATAAAAAATTTTTGAAAGAAAAAATGTTTAGATTTTAAAAATTATTTAATGAAATTTTTAGAGAATTTAGAAAGGTTTAATTAAAAAAAATTTAAAAGGAAATTAAAAAAACAATTCATTAAAAAAGAAAACCTGTCGCTAGTTCCTTTAAAACCAAAAAAACAAGAAAAAAAATTTTAATTAAAAAAATCCTTTTTTTTTAACTAATTTTCTAATGGGTGAAAGAAAGAAAGAAAAAAAATTAACAATAAAAGTTTTTTAAATAAGAAATGAAAATAAAAAAAACTAAAGAAAAAAAGAAATTTTTTATTCATTAAAGAAAAACTAAAAGCTTTAATACGAAAAAATTTCAAAAAAAAAGAAAAAAAAAAAAAAAAAAGAAAATAAATTGTCCAAAAATTTAAATAAATAAAGAAAAATTTCCACTTAATTATTTAACTATTTAAAGAAATAAAGAAAAGTTGAAACATTTATAATGTTAAATGACATCTAATTCTAGATTGGTTGAAAAGAAAAATTAGAAAGAAATAATCAATCTTAAGTTTCAAAAAAAAAAATAAATTCTTCTTAAAAAGAAATGTTATGTTCTCTAATAAGGAATTTTTTTAATTAAAGAAAAAAGAAAGAAAGAAAGAAATGTGAAAAAAGAAAGAAAGTTTTAAAAGATGGAAAGAAATTTAAAAAAAGAAAGAAATAGAAAAAATATGTTTGAAAGAAAGAAAGAAAATATCTATTTTAAAATAATTTGTAATACTAGAACAAAGAAAAAAAATCTTTTCATAGAAAATGAGTAAGTTTGGAAAAAAAAAAATGAAAAATAAAAAAGGAAACCGCAAAGAAAAAATAAAAAAGAAAGGTTAAAAGAAAAATTTAGAAGGGATAATGTGAAATTTAGATAAACAATTACAGGAAAAAAAAAGAAAAAAAAAGAAAGAAAAAAAGAAAGAAAGAAAGAAAGAAAAATTAGAAGAGGATAATGTGTTCTGTAGATAGACATTTATGGAAATCCGAAAGAAAGATGAAAGAAAGAAAGAAAGAAAAAAGAAATTTATTTGAGAGATGAAAAATTAAATTAGAAAGAGGATAATGTGAAATTCAAAGAAAAAAGAAAGTTTTCTTACGCAAAAGGGAACGAAAGAAAATGTGAGAAAGAAAAGAAAGAAAGAAAAAAAGAAAAAAAAGAAATGTTTTAAGATTTCCGTGCTAATTTCCACCAAAAACACGCCATGTAGACAGAAACATGACACATACAGTCATGGGATAATGGTAATTTTGTGACGTATGGTGGCTGTTAATAATTAAAGTAAACTCAATACTTCAATGTTAAAATAAAACAGTGTTTAATTACAACCGCAAATAAATACTTAACACGAACAAAGAAATATAAGTCAACCAAAGATAATTAACCATTTCAGGGAATACCTTGTTAGGAACGCGGTTCGGCTTAACGTTCGGTAAATCCTAAATCAAAACCCAAATGATCGATGCACAATAAATTCACACTAATTCGACTGGATAGTTCCACTCAATAACCACTGCAGTCAGTAGCCTGACACCGCTATTTATACACCTGGAGGAAAACATATATTCATGAGTCCAGCGTGTGATTTACTCATTTTATTTATTTTTATGACAGGTAATAATAGACGTTTCCCTACAAGAAAAAAAAAACTGACATTCATTGACTGAGCAGCCACAACTGCTTTCGGTTAAAATATATCAAATATTTCTCTATGTGAACTGACATCTACGCATACACGTACATAGTTCGAAACGTGTTTCTTTTTGTTTTGATTACCTGGATTCCATTGACCTGTCATCTGTTATCTATACTATACGCATTTGATTAGATATAGTAATGTCCACGACTGCTAATCGTAATAGTAATATTAGTTGTTTCCTTATAAGGAAACATTCGGCATTCAATGACCGAGAGCAGCTAGTGCCACTGTATGTTGAAATTTATATGATACGTCTCTTAAAGCAATTTTCCTGGAAAATAGGTCTCTTATGTCCAGTAGCAGTTATCTCTATTTCCAGTATTAATGGGAGTTTCCTTTCTTGCTTTTTGTTTGAGGTAGCATGGAAGATCAACATCTTGATTATATTCTTATTCTCACTTTGATTTTCACGTGCTATCCACTTTAGTTGTTGCCGCTGTTGAAAGTCCACAAGTGATGCGGTTTCTCTTTTCTTGGCAGAGTTCCTGGTTTGCCATTCCGTAGCGCCTTTTGACAAAATTCGAAAGGAGGGCCTGGAGAATATGATACTCACAGGTCGAATAGAGGGAAAGAGAGACATGGGAAAGAAATGCATGACATACCCTGGCTAAGGTCTATATTATTAATGTCGGTTGAAATTTATAAAATCGCTCTCTCCAAAAAAATAGGGAAATAGGCTTATTAAGTCCAGTAGCTGTTATTATTCTTTCCAGTATTGAAATAAATAAATTCAACTTAAATTTTTATTTAAAATAATGTGGAAATATAAACCATTTTTGATTATATTTCATTTTTAAATTCAAATTACATTGAATATCCATTTCGGTTATTGCAGCTGTTGAAGGTCCGCATGTGATGTGCTTTCTGTTGCTTGGTACGGTTTTTGTCTCTGATTTCGTAGCATCAGTCTACGATGCTCCAAAGAGTATGATTCTCACGAAAGTCTACAGGCATCATTCATTTGGAGTATTGATCTGAGTAAATTTTTGACGGGATTAAAATTAAAGATATTAACAAATTAGCATTTTGCTATGCGAAAATCCGTATGAAAGTTTCGATCTGATGAGTCTACTTAAGAACGTGATTCGAGCTTGTAGTGTTTGAGTATGGGGTACCCAGTGAGGAAGGAATTTAGTACACAACAGCAATGGTCCAGTCCACGTTGTTCGAATTAGAATGGACCTCGCTAACACCCACAAGTTTTATTCGAACGAAACCATTTTGAAGTATTGATCTGATAAATCGGTTGTATACAGCTGACAGTAGAGATATTTCTGAAGGAGTGTGATGCTATGCTTGACATCCGTATGAAAGTTTCAATCTGATGAGGCTATTTAAGAACCCTTAAGATCTTTAGGTTGAAAATGGTTTTTTAAATTACTTGCGTTATTGAGAAAAAAAAGTCAGTTTTTTTTCTCAAATATAAGATTTCGCATCTTCAGTTAGAATTCTTCAAACTTTTTGTTAATCAAGATACGATTGATTATAGATAGATTATGTCATGAATAGATAAAATGAAAGAAAAGATGAGATAGGTTAAACTTTTTATTGTGGCCCTTAGTAGTAAAATGGATTTTTATTCGATTGAAATTAATAAAATCATTCTCTTTCAGGAAAACCAGGTTTCTCATGTCCACTAGCTGTTATCACTCTTTCCAGTATTGATGGCGGTTTCCTTTCTAAACTTTTATTTGAAGTAGTGTGGAATATCAACATCTTGATTATGTCATTATTTTCTCTTCTCAAGCCCAGTAGCTGTTATCACTCTTTCCATTATTGATGGGGGTTTCCTTTCTAGCCTTTTGTTTGAAGATGTGTGGAACGTCAACACCTTGATTATGCCATTATATTCTCTTCAAGATATATGTGCTATCCGTTTCAGTTGTTCTTGCTGTTGGTAGACCACAAGTGACATGGTTTCTTTTGTTTGACAAAATTTTTCGTCTGTGATTCTGTAGCGCCAGCGGGTTTTTTTTTAAAGCATTTCATGTGCCACTAGCACGCAAGGGGTTACAGAGATATGAAGCACAATTAAAGAGACGTGATAAAAGGAAAGGATAAAGAGAAGGACGGGGAATTAGATCAAGACGTCAGAAGATGTCGATTGACATTACATTCGAATATTGGGAGACTATAATTGTAAGGGAAGCAAGAAAGAGGAAGGGAGTTCCACAGACGGGAAGTGCGAGACATGAAGCTATTCGAGTAGAAGAGACAGCTACATTTAACCACTTCGATAGTGAAAGGGTGGGACTGAGATAATGACCTAGTAATGCGCTTAAATTCATGCAGTTTGGGAACCAGCGATTATAGCTTGTCGGAAAAGTTACCGTGAAAGTACCCGTAGAAAAGACAGAGGGGAGCGACGGTATGTCTGTGAATCGCCCTTTTTAACTTTAACTTTTAACTTTTTTTTGAAGAGGTGTATGAGCAAATTAAAATAATGGAAGTTTGCTAACGATTCCTTTCTTACAAAGAAGCATTAACATGTCCATAACAAGATGGCTAACTTATTTATTTTCTTCTTCTCTTTTCACACAGGTGATGATAGATGGAATTGCTCGTGTTCTCTTTTTACGAGATCAAGTCATGGACAAATCTCAAAAGGAACAATCAAAGATGCGGAACTGGAATGTAAAAGTGACCGGAGAAAACAACAAGAAGTATCCTGCGGCCGACGTAAAATTTGCTAAAGTGCGTTTGCTCGAGAACAAGGACGAAAAAATGTCCGCCTCGTCAGACGCGCTGGAGCCGTCAGTCCCAGATACAGTTGTTGAACAACACGATGATCGACAGTCTCTCATGCGTTCGGCTATTCTCGAAGAAGTCAAAGCCATTCGAGAGATGCTGGATAAAGTTCAAGAAAAGAAGTTAAAATTGGAAGAAAGAGAACGATTAGTTCGTGAATGGCGCGTCATAGCCTGTGTTACAGATAGATTGTTTTTTATCGTGTATGTGTTGGTCAATGTTATTGGTGTATTGGTGATTTTCGTAAGGAAATAAGTTCGATGGCGTATTTAATTATTTCTGTAATAATTTAAGTATACGAGCTGAGGTCTTTACAAATTACCAACGCCGAATGTAAACAGAACGGCCGCTTATTTTTTTTTTTCATTTCAAATTGGAACGAAGAAACAGAAGAAAAAATTTAAAAGAAACACCATACCATGAAAATGATAAATAAAAAAAAAACAAATTAGAAGGGCTGCTATTTGTAGTCCGTTACCGACCATAGGTCATTATAGGTACACTATTCATGAAGAAAATTCAACAGTATCTGTCTCTACAATATAATAGCAAAAACAAGTATCTCTCTCTTTTGGGGAAAACATTATTGATGTAAAAACTGTTTAATAAAAAAAAAAAAAATTAACGAAACTGCGATTCAGATCTCTCCACCCCTTCTCCATTAACTCGTTGAAAATAACTTTTAAAACGACCATGTAGATTGTAGAACTATATACATATATATATATATATATATATATATATATATATAAAAAATATACAATACAAGCAAACACATATATGTATACATATATGCATATACATATAAATAAAACTATATAGATTTATATATATACATTTTTTATCAAGGCACATACATAAATATATATATATGGTTATATATGTGTGTACTTTTGCATATATATATACAAGAAATTAGATACCAGTTTTTATTTAATCATGAATTGTAACGTAAGCAAAATATATGTCAGTGTATATAATTATACATATATGCATGTATTCTCGTATGTGTGTAAATTATATGTATTTATATATAACTATATATCTCAATATATGTCTTCGTATACATATATATATATACATATATATATAGTTACTGATACACGTATATGAATACAGAAAACTGCATGTATATATATTTATATCTACTTACAGGCATATGTTATTGGAATTTTGTATCGACACTGAGACACACAAATAACGAATTTCTATTAAAATCTGTGTGTGAATATTTGTATATAATATATATATACATATATATATATATGTATATATATATATATATATTCAATTTAAATACACATATATATATGTACTAATAAATAAATTATATGTACATATATATATATATGTCTAAATTCATATATATATATATATATATATATATATATACTTTAATAAAAAAACAATACAAACAAATGACACATAACGGCTACTTATATATCCTAATAAATTTAAATTAAATTTTCATACGGATAAATAAAATTTAATTTGAAAATCACAGGCACATGTTTTTTATGTGTGAGGCGAAATATTACTCGTATGTATTTTAAATATATATATATATATATATATATATATATATATATATATATATGGATTAGAGTGCATTGGTCTATGTGTTATGCAAAGGTAATCAAGCGAATATTATTAATATAATGGCTAACGAATTTCGTATCAGAAATGAGAAATACAATGACCAAGTCAGGATGGAAATAGAAAGGATGAAAGAAAGAACTTTGAAGGGAAAATTGGTGAAAGAAAGAAAAAAAAGAAAGAAAGAGATTTAATGCAACGATAAAGAGACATTCGAAAGAAAGAAAGAATGAAAGGAAATGTAATGAAGCAAAGATGCGTGAAGAATAGAAAGACGTGCAGTGTTACGAACGAAAGAGGTAACGTAAGAAAGAGAAAATTGAAGAAAGATGCAAAGGACGGAAGGAAGAAAGGTAGTGTAATGGAAGAAAAAGAAAGGTAATGCAACGGTAGAGATACGTGAGAGAAAGAAAAGAAGTAAAGATGAGAGAAAAAGAAAATGAAGGAAATAAAGACTGAATTAAGTAAAGAAAGAAAGAAGCATCTATACAGAAAAGAAATCTCTGTGACGAAAAGAAGGTTTTTTTATGTCACAGATGATGTGTAATGTGACTAAAAAAAGAAAAGAGAGAAAAAATTATCTAGCAGAGTCAAAATGTAACGTTACGAACCAGAGAAAGAAAAGAAAGAATTTTTATGTCACAGATGATGTGTAATGTGACTAAAAATTCAATGAGTGAAGCATGTATATGTAAGAGAAAATCCTTTGACGAAAAGAAAGATTTTTATGTCACAGATGATGTGTAATGTGACTAAAAATTCAAAGAGTGAAGCATGTATATGTAAGAGAAAATCCTTTGACGAAAAGAAAGATTTTTATGTCACAGATGATGTGTAATGTGACTAAAAATTAAAAGAGTGAAAATGTGTATGTAAGAAAAATCCTTTGACGAAAAGAAAAGATTTTATGTCACAGATGATGTGTAATGTGACTAAAAATTCAAAGAGTGAAGCATGTATATGTAAGAGAAAATCCTTTGACGAAAAGAAAGATTTTTATGTCACAGATGATGTGTAATGTGACTAAAAATTCAAAGAGTGAAGCATGTATATGTAAGAGAAAATCCTTTGACGAAAAGAAAGATTTTTATGTCACAGATGATGTGTAATGTGACAAAAAAAAGAGAGAAAGATTTATTTAGCAGAGTTAAAATGTAATGTTACGGACGAGAGAAAGAAAAGAAAGATTTTTTATGTCACAGATGATGTGTAATGTGACTAAAAAAAGAAAAGAGAGAAAGAATTATCTATCAGAGTTAAAATGTAACGTTACGAACCTGGAGAAAGAAAAGAAAGAATTTTATGTCACAGATGATGTGTAAAGGAGGACTAAAAATTCATAGAGTGAAATGTATATGTAAGAGAAAATCCTTTGACGAAAAGAAAGATTTTATGTCACAGATGATGTAATGTGACTAAAATTCATAGAGGAAGCATGTATATGAAAGAAAAATCCTTTGACGAAAAGAAAAATTTTATGTCACAGATGATGTAATGTGACTAAAAATTCAATGAGAGAAAGCATGTATATGAAAGAGAAAATCCTTTGACGAAAAGAAAAATTTTTATGTCACAGATGATGTGTAATGTGACTAAAAATTCAATGAGTGAAGCATGTATATGAAAGAGAAAATCCTTTGACGAAAAGAAAAATTTTTATGTCACAGATGATGTGTAATGTGACTAAAAATTCAATGAGTGAAGCATGTATATGAAAGAGAAAATCCTTTGACGAAAAGAAAAATTTTTATGTCACAGATGATGTGTAATGTGACTAAAAATTCAAAGAGTGAAGCATGTATATGAAAGAGAAAATCCTTTGACGAAAAGAAAGATTTTTATGTCACAGATGATGTGTAATGTGACTAAAAAAAGAAAAGAGAGAAAGAATTATCTAGCAGAGTTAAAATGTAACGTTACGAACCTGAGAAAGAAAAGAAAGATTTTTTATGTCACAGATGATGTGTAATGTGACTAAAAAAAGAAAAGAGAGAAAAAATTATCTAGCAGAGTTAAAATGTAACGTTACGAACCTGAGAAAAAAAAGAAAGAATTTTTATGTCACAGATGATGTGTAATGTGACTAAAAATTCAAAGAGTGAAGCATGTATATGAAAGAGAAAATCCTGTGACGAAAAGAAAGATTTTTATGTCACAGATGATGTGTAATGTGACTAAAAAAAGAAAAGAGAGAAAGAATTATCTACCAGAGTTAAAATGTAACGTTACGGACGAGAGAAAGAAAAGAAAGATTTTTTATGTCACAGATGATGTGTAATGTGACTAAAAATTCAAAGAGAGGAACATGTGAAAAGTAAACTCTGTGAAAGAAAAAAAGACTTTTGTGTCACAAATGTTGTGTAATGTGACTACAATGTAACGAAAGAGCCAGAATTAAATTCCTAATACTAAACAAGTTATGAAAGTTTGCGAATTGAACAGTATCATAGACCATGCATTCGCCGTCTTCCCGTTCTCATCTTCCATGCATTACATATATTTGGCCCTCACATTCAAAGACATGTGTTTAGAAAAATAAACGAATGTATTTGCCTCTGTTCTGACGCTAAATAATGAATTGATTTTCAACATTTTTTTTAATACGCAGGCTTAAGGGAAATCTTAAATTGTTACTTTCAATAGGTGGGGTTCTTAAATACATATTGAGATGCATAAAAACTGAAACAAAGCATTGGTCAAGAAAATGGCAGACGAATGTAGCTGTCGTTGATTTGTATTGGAAAGATTTAACCCGGCAACCTAATATTAAGAAGCTTGCAATTAACAATTTCCATATTAGTGGAAATTCGAAAATATGTATTAAGATATAGTTAAAGACAGGCTCTTGGAAGGGAGATACAAGAATGAAGTGGTTAAAGAGATACGAAATAATGGGTATCTTTCCCAACAGGAAAAAAACAGAACAATTTTGGGGAACTGTAGAAAATGGTATGCTCTGAGGAATGCTCAATTTTAAAGATGGTTGCCTTTTTTTTAATTCCATGTTGAGACTCAAAAATGGCAGCCAAGTCTATTCCGTGAAAAGGTTTGTACTTACCAAGTACAAACAGCAAAAATATACATTCTAGGAATTAACGGAACCACAACAGAAACAACAAGATGAAAAATTCTAATAAGACTATATAAAAAATAGGATCAAACTGTTGCATAAAAAAAGAGCATTTATATATATATATATATATATATATATATATATATATATATATATATATATATTCGTATATGCATGTGTATGAAGTTAATACGTACAAAGGCAAAAGTAAAAAAACAGTGCACTAAAGAATACTGGATTATGAAATATTACGTTGAAGTTGAAAGACTCTATCAGAGAAAAACTGGACGTAATTCAGATTTAGCTTTGTAAAAATATATTATAATAATGCACATTAAAATAATATAATATATAATGTAAAATACAATCGTCAAAATCGTAAAAATGAATCTTCTATAAATTGTCTTCCAATTCTGAACAAACTAAAGACCCTACATCACAAGTAATATATAAGAAATTTACATGCACTCATAAAATAGGCAATATATATATATATATATATATATATATATATATATATATATATATATATATATATATATATATATATATATATGT
>CAHIKZ030001782.1:490000-500000 GCA_903632075.3 Acanthosepion pharaonis | reverse complement strand
CTTTGATCTCGAGCAATTTAACATTAAAAAAAAATATTAAAAAATGAAGGAAGAAATGAATTCTAGCAAATGTCCACTCGTAACAATACGTACTCCTTGTTGTTTCCGACCATGGACATTTCATTAACAAACCAAATTTAGGAAAACCAGTATTCTTACAAGCATATCGACATAATGTATAAGAGTTAATACTCTAATGCGTATGTAACAAGCAAATTGTACTAATTTACGCATATGTATGTATGAATATATATGTATATATAAACATTATATATATATATATATATATATATATATATATATATATATATATATAAACATGTGTATATGTATATATATATATATATATATATATATATATACATATATATACATATATATATATATATATACATATTTATACGTATGTGTATATACACATATATAAATACACATATATATATATATATATATATATAATACATACATATATATATATATACATATTATATATATATATATATATATACATATATATATACATATGTATATATATATATATATATATATATATATATATATATATATATATATATATATATATATATATATATATATATATATATATATATATATATATATATATATATATATATATATATATATATATATATATATTATATGATTATTTGCATGAATTTTTGAGCTTATTGTAAATGTAGTTTGATTACATTGAATATTCCAATATTGGAGATGAAAGGGGATGTTTCTGGAGTGGGTGTGGAGACAGGACTATAACAATAATTCTGTGATGTACCATTTAAAATATATATATATATATATATATATATATATATATATATATATATATATATATATATATATATATAAATATTATATGAACAGACAAAATAGAGAGAATACGAAAGCAAATTTATTTCTAAATTTTTTTATCAAAAACAACAAAAGAGAGAGACAAAATTTGAACTTGTAAATTCGTTCCAAATATCACCAACCCCCAAAATAAGCGCCCCCGTGGAAAAAAAAGTTACTGAAATTTTTATGTGAAAATATGAATAAAAACACGGAAAAAAGGATTTAAAAGAAAAAAAAAACTGCAACACGAACAAAGAAAACATGAGAAAAGCTTTTGAGCCACATTAATATATTTAACACACGAAAGAAATAAAACCCCTTTCCAACGTCCAGTGTTTTAAAAATACAGAGTTATGTCCACAAAATAGAGGAAAAAAAAAATCGAAAAATCTGTACCATGTTTGCCATCATTTCCCACACACAAAAATCTTAATATTGAATGAAAACAAATCCGTTTAATGTCGATACCACTGTTTTCGCGTGTGAGGGGAATAAAAAAAAAAAAAAAAAAAAAATTACAAAAATATACACACAAGAGGAAGATTTATAAATCAATATCTATCTATGTCTATATAAAAATGAGTAGTCGTAGTTATAAAACCTCAATTTCACAAAAAAATTTAAAAAATGAAAAAAAAAAAAAAAAAAAACGAAAAAAAGATTATATCCAAAGGTGTATCGTAAGGTAACCTATGAAAAGTGTTGTTTTTTTTACAAAAAAATAAAAATTACAATGAAAAAGAATTACGTTTTATACACATCGTTGTCATAAAAATTGTTTTTTTACATGATTTGAATTTAATACAGACAATTCTGAATTTGAATATTCCCCCACAGAACGTGAAACTGAAATTGACAAAGTAATTCTCTACAAAATATATAAACGCTTAAAAATAATAGCTTCAAGTACTTGACTCAAGAACAGTTAATCCGATCCCGTTCGTACTGAAAGGAATTTCGTTTATTACAATGAAAACCCCAATGAGACCAACCGGAACGAACCCTTTCAGAGTTTTATATAAAAACGGAAATCGGAAACGAAGTATGTTTTAACCAGTAGACAGAGGTGATCGACAGAGACAAGGAGGCTACTGATTGAATAATGACGGAAAAAAAACTGTTTTCTTCAAAACCAATTATATAATTGAAAGTATGATAAATATGAAAGTATGATAAAGCATCCACGTATTCCTTTTGGGGAAAAAAAGAAGAACAAAGAAATTGTTTTCAAAAAAAATCCCCAAAATAAATGTCGGAAAGAAAAATAAAAATAAACAAAAAAAGCGAAAAGAAAAAAAAATGAAAACCTGAAGTCAGTATCGATTCAAAGACAATAAAATAAAAGAAATAATTTTTTTTTTTCAGATTTGGGGGCCCAGGAATATAAACCCCTCCCAAAATAATAAAAAAAAAAATCAACAACAAACTAAAAATTTGAAAGCAAGTAAATTCCGACAGTAAGATCTGACTTCAATATACACATTCGTATATAGAAAAAAATACATATGCATATATATATATATATATATATATATATATATATATATATATATGTATCTATATATATATATATATATATATATAAATATGTATATGTATAGATATATACCTACACATATACATCTTGCATTTGCCTTGAACGAAGGTGTTGAAGTGTAAATGCATGACAGGGTTTTTTTTGTGTTTTATTTTTTGTTTGTTTGTTTTTATTTATCTTCTTTTTTTTGTAACGAACTTGTAACATAAGAATCGAGAGATGATCCTGATTGAAAAACAAATCAGTAAAACAGATCACGCACACACACTCACACACAGGCACACACACACACTCACACACAGGCACACACACACACGCAGGCACACGCACAAACAGACACAAACACACACACACAAACACACACACAGGGAGACAAACACACACACATGCACACACACTGTTTTTATGAGAAACAAAACAATGCAAGAAAAAAAAACGAAAGGAACAAAATGGCGGACTTTAATTTATTAAAGGAAGCAACAGTAATAATAATAATAATAATAATAATAATAATAATAATAATAATAATAATGTAATCTAAGGGACAATGGCAACAAAATCAACAAATAGATAAGATGGTATTGGTTTTCAATTCGGATAGGTTTTTATGCACGCGTGCATTTGTGTTTTCTTCTTTTTTTTTCTTTTCCTTTTTGTGCTTGATGTTAAAAGTGATTGATAAGTACAATAAACAGAAAGAAAGAAAGAAAGAAAAGAAAAGAAAAGGAAGGAAAAGAAAAGAAAAAAGACAGAAACAAATTTGCTAGAAAAAAAAAACAAACAAATGCGACGGTGGAAGGGTGATTATAACTCAGAGTAGCAGACGACAGAAAATTTGTCGAAAATAAATGAAAGAGACGTCTTACAATTTTTAATACAATTACCTTAAGTATTTATAATTAAGCAAACTGAATAATAATACGCACGCACGGAAGCACGCATACACTCACACGCACACACACACACAAATATATATATATATATATGTGTGTGTGTGTATGTATATGTGCGTGTGTGAGTGTGTACGTGAGTGTCTACACATTATTTTAGGATATTACATTAACATGAGAATAAATGCTAAATAAATGCAATCATTTTTTAGATGTGTACCAAGAAACCTCAGTTAGTAAATGACTGTTTGATAGAACAATTATTATATATATATAGACAATTATTATATATATATATATATATATATATATATATATATATATATATATATATATATATATATATATATAATTATATATATAAGTATATTTATGAAAACATACAAAGGTACAAATATTTTCAGAATAACACGAAAACATATATATATATATATATATATATATATATATATATATATATATATATATATATATATATATATATATATATATTCACAAACACTAAATATTCCTGCACAAATTATATCATCTACTTTCTATTACTGTGATGTTTTGTAAAACTTTTCGTTGAATCCATTCCTGCTTTTGTTTTAGTTTTGAACATACACTTCTTTTTATTTTCATCGTCTAAAAATATGTTTTATCTAAAAGAAAACAAAACTGTGTGCGTTTGTCTGTGTGTGTGTGTGCGTGCGTGCGTGTGAATGTGTCTTTTTTTTTTTTTTTGGCCCCACCATCCCGACTACCAAAAAAATTCCTGAGAGAGGTGGGAAAAAAAAAAAGAATAATTAAAAAAAAAAAAAAAATTAACCGTAAGAGAAAGAGAAGAAAAAGAGAGGGGGAAAAAAACCCAAACTGAACGAAGGCTAATAGGAAAAAAAAATTAAAAAAAAAAAAAATTACAAAATATCAAAATTGGAGTATACGCAAGGCATTAAAAAATGGCGAACATTCTTTAAAAAAAAAAAAAATGGATTAATTCATTAAAAAATCAATATACGTATCGATTATTTAATGAAATTAACCGATCCCTAACCTATCTATACTTAAAATTCACACCCATAAACTGTTCAATATTAATAGCGTAGAATTAAAGATCACTGTTTGCATTGTTAAATTTATTTAAACTATCTACCAAATGTGTATTAATTACCCCCTGTGTAATAAAACACAATAATTCAAAAGAAATAATAATAATAATAATAATAATAATAATAATAATAATAATAATAATAATAATCCGTCAAAAAATTAAGCAAAAGAAACAATAACTTTTCTATTGTATCACAAACAAATTCTAAAATTAGAAACAAAAAATTAATTTGCAAAATTATGAAAATATATATATATATATATATATATATATATATGTGTGTGTGTGTGTGTGTATGTGTGCATCTACGTATATATATATATATATATATATATATATATATATATATATATATGTATATATGTTTATATATATATATGTATATGTGTGATATGTAAATATATATATGTATGTATATGTGAATATATATATATATATATATATATATATATATATATATATGTATATATATGTATATATATATATATGTGTATGTATGTATATGCATATATATATATATATATACAGATACGTGGAACGTTGTTATTACATATACCTCTGCAATCACATACTTGCACACAAACACATACACACACACTCTCACATAGAGGCACACACACACACACATATAAATATATATATATGTATATACGCTAAGACTTAACAAAACAGAAACTATTCTAAATGCAGCATATTATATATATATATATATATATATATATATATATATATATATATTTCTTTTTCCTTTTCTGTCAATTCGATTGTTGTTAAATAATTTTTAAAACAGTTTCAATTTAAATACTGAACAACCTCTCTTCACTAAATATACTGTAGAAGCACGAGCATGCATATACACACATACACACACACGCACACAAAGAGGGAGGGAGGGAGGGAAGGAAGGAAGGAAGGAAAAGAAGGAAGGAAGGAAGGAAGGAAGGAAGATAGGGAGAGAGCTCAATTAGTTTAAAACAGGTGAAATTGATATGAAATTCTAAAATCAATTTTAATATAAACCGTGATATACAATAGGGAAGGCAAAGACAAGGAAAAACAGCAATTAATAATTAATTAACAATTAATAATTAATTAGTAATTCAATTTTCGTAAAGCGAAATGAAGCTACAGTTAAAAATTTTACACATACACACTAAATACAAATCATATGTATGAATCAAAACTTATCTTAGACGACGCGTTTCGTCCTCTGAGGACTTTATCAAGCCAAATGATGCATACAAATATATATATATATATATATATATATATATATATATATATATATATATTGATAATGTCCCTGAGAGAAGGAAAAGCGTCGGCTATGATATATTTTTCCTCTTACTTTTTTATTCATTTTGCTCCTTTACAGATAAAATTTGTCTATAAATAATTTACGCACGCACACACACACACACACACACACACACACACACACACACACACACACATATATATATATATATATATATATATATATATATATATATATATATAGACAGACTAAACCATAGCTATTGTAAACGCAAGTAATATAGTAATATATATCATTATCTCAATATAAAATATTTTAATAATAATAATAGGGTTAATAATAATAATAATAATAATATATATTTCTTTAAATATTTGTCAAAGTTTAGATTGTTGAAGTATTGTCCTTAAATAAAATGACCTTTGACATTATGTTTATTGTATAAAATGAGTATTGAAATAGATAAATAAAATTATCATGGAAGAGAGGTCGTAGAACGAATACATTTGAATACATTTGTTTAACTCTTTCATTTTTCATTCAGTCTTTTGCTTGAGACCTAAAATAAGAGAATGCTTTTAGTTTCTTAGAAACGTTATTGAGCAAATTACGTTTTTATTTTTATTTTTACTTTTTTGTTACGTGAGAGCTGATAATGTTCACAATCCTTTTGCGTCTTAGATAATGAGTTGTTTCTTTTTCAGACATTTTCTAAATATATTAGGATTCTTTCAGATCCTTCGGTGTCTCCTATTATTATTATGGGAATAGTGGTTATGCTTAATTGCCATATTCTTGATACTCGTTATTATTATTATAATTATTATTATTATTATTATTAGTGAGCGAGAAAATGGCACGCCGGCAAAGTGAGGTTTGGACACAGATATGTAACCATCATGAAATCCAGACTAATAAATGCTAGGATAGAATGATGGGTTAACTAGGCTTTGTATATCTGCACACCAACTTCACTTCGTTGGCGTGTTCATCTCATATTCTGAATAATAATAATAATAATAATAATAATAATAATAAGTTGCAAGATTTTTTATTATAATTGTAATTATTAATAATTAACAGAAATATTTAAAGAAAAAAAAATCCAAGGATTTAATTAAAATATACTTGATCGAAAAAAAAATGGCTACGTAAATGAAAACCTCGAAGTGGCGGGGGAACAAACAATTGCAAATCTAAGGAGTTTAAGCAGTCAAAGTAAACGTTAAATGGGTATATTTCTCAAAATAATAAGTAAGAACTACAATCAAATATATGTAATTGACAGATGGTCAAATAATATTTTTAAACAATTTAAAATGTTTTCCCGGATTTTTCTTAAAAAAGAATGTTTCTTTAAAATAAAAAACGAAAAAAAAAAAAAAAAATGCTTCAAAATATAATAACATATATATACATATATATATATATATATATATATATATATATATATATATATATATATATATAAAAAAACATCTCAAATAATTTTATGAAATAAGATAATTATGTATACCAACAGATATATATCGTATGATAACACACACACACACACACACACACACACATATATATATATATATATATATATATATATATATATATATATATATATTTATATATATATATATATATATATATATATATATATATATATATATATATATATATTTTATATATGTGTATATATATATAGGGAAAGTATACGCATGTTAATTTTCGGATATTTTTGCTTTTGTATATGTATTATATATATATATATATATATATATATATATATATATATGTGTGTGTGTGTGTGTGTGTGTATGTATATATATATATATATATATATATATATATATATATATATATATATATATATATATATGTATGTATGTATGTATATATATATAGTATGTTTTATATATATAATAAAAAAAAAATGTCAGTTTAAAGATAAAAAACTAACACGGTTTTTTTTGTAAAAAAAAATGGAAGAAAATTAAAAAAATAGTACGAAAATATATAACACCAACTTTATTGGAAATTAGTTCCTTCGTAACGAAATCGGTAGTTTTTTGTTTATGTTTTTTTTTTTTTTTTTTTTTGTCGGGTGTGCTTGACAGTGAGTTGGTAAGGTCAGGTTGATTGCGCGCATGCGTGCGAGGGCGAGTGGTATGTGTGTATATAAGTATGTTTACAAAATTAACTATTAAAATGACAAAAAACCCCAATAATCTAGTTTTTACTATCATAAGCCAAGAACCTAACATTTCCTCTGCAATGTATCTACATAAAAATTACCCAATACCACTTTCTTGTTGCTTCCTGGCTATTATTATTATTATCATTATTATTATTATTATTATTATTATTATTATTATTGATCTTAAAAATACGGAAAATTCGTTTCTGACATTGTTATTATTATTATAATAATTATTCATTGAAATGATTACTAGTCTAATTAATCACAGTGATGATAATAATTGTTACATTTTGTCCTTTCGAATTTCGTTTTAGTTTTCGTTTGTTTTTTTTTATATATAACATCTTAGTTCGTATGGATTTGTCTGGCTTTGTTTAAGAAGGCTTTTTCCGTTAATTGTTGGACTCTTTTCAATTTATACCTAAATTCTAAATTCAATTAAAGTCAAATAATAAATGTTTATTTCTACCTTAATTTTGTTAATACTTGTTGATTTACACACACACACACACACACACACACACATATATATATATATATATATATATACATATATATATATATATGTATGTATATATATATGTGTGTGTGTGTGTGTGTGTGTGTGTGCATGTATATATATATATTTACATGTATACACACACATACATATATATATATATATATATATATATATATATACATATACACACACACACACACACACACACACACACATATATATATATATAATGTGTTAGAGGTACATGGAATGGAAATATATATATATATATATATATATATATATATATATATATATATATATATATATATATATATATATACACTTTTCTATATATATGTATGCGTGAGTGTGTGCATAGCTGATATTAATATGTATGTATGTATGTGTGTGTATTACATACTGTGGTGTAATTTTACTGTTTCTTATGCTTATTACTCTGGTACTCACAAATATATATATATATATATATATATATATATATATATATATATATATATATATATATAAATATAAAGATTAAAAAAGTGGTATGGGGGAGTTGTAGATAACGGATGAATTTTTTAATGGTGAAAAATAAACAGAACGTCCTTTCTTTTTTTTTCTTTTTTCTTTTTTCTTATTTCTTTTTTCACCCTTTTTTTCAATGTTTATTTTTTAATGATTATGATTAAAATTCTTTATTCTTATTTTGGCTATTCTTTGGAAAATGGCTTTGAAATCTCACCAATTACACATTGTTGCAAACCTAAGTTTAATAAAAAATAAAAAAAAACAAAAAAAAACAATAGCAAAACCTCTATGAAGCCCCAAATGGTATTTTACTTTTGGCAAGACCATTAAAATAATGCGACAAGTGAAGCCATCACTCCATGAGCAACAACAATCAAAACAACACCCACGAAATCAACTAGAAAGTAAGATACCGAGTAAGTTTAATATCAGACCGTACTGATATTAGAGGAAAGAAATTACTCAAAACAAAGAAGGATTTAACAGAAATGAAGATAGAGAAAATTTGAAAATCGTGAAACAACCAACGGAAGCGGGAAAAAAGAAAGTATTAAAGCAAAATAAGGTTTATTGAAAAAATTAAACTCTGGTTGTCAAAGGAGAGGGAAAAAAAATCACGTGACAAAGATGGCCGAAAAAAAAAATCCATGCCACCAATATGGCTTCTTCATTAAAAAAAAAAAACAAAAAACGAACACTTCAGGCAACAAGTACAACAGACCAATAAACAAACAATAATAAAAGAAAAATATAAAATTTGCATATACCAGTAAAAGAAGAAAAGAAAAAAATGAATTAATTGTACCCATCTACCCACACTTTTACAGACAACATCACAAACAAGCATACCCGTATGTAAAAACAAACATGACAAATAACAAGTTTTTTCTTTCTTTCTTTTTTTCTCTTTTTTTTACAGCAATGCAGCAACAAGAAAAGCCAAGAAAAAATATTTTGAACATTTTTTTGACTCGAATTTACAGGCAACTCTGAAAGACTTAAGAATTAAGTGGAGATTATTATTATAATTATTATTATTATTATTATTATTATTATTAGTAATAATAATAATAATTTGTGTATACGTTTGTATTGATGCTATAGCTGCTTTTCAAATCTTTTATTCTTCTCCTCACCATTCCTTATAGAGAGCAGCCTATG
>CAHIKZ030001782.1:447500-482500 GCA_903632075.3 Acanthosepion pharaonis | reverse complement strand
ATAGGAGAAAGACAAAACCATGTGTTGGGAGAGTGTGTTGAGATCTCTGAGAATAATAAGTTGGTCGTCTTAAATCACATTAATTAAGCCAACTAAATCACTTCCTGGCTTGGAACTTATAGAGAATCAGGCTGCCTTGAGGTACCCTTTTGTATACACAAATACACCAACATACACAGACATGCACACACACATATATACATACACATACGCACGCAGTACATACATACATATATACATGTATACATTCTTACATACGTGTGCCTATATTATACATCCATCCATCCAGGCATGTACATGTATTAGAGCCTTTTTTTATTTTTCATATTTGTACATATATGTACCTACATGATTATCCATATATACCTATGAACACATAACACACATACACACACATATGTACATATCCTAAATTCTTTTATTTTATTTTATGTATTTATTATGTTTTTTTTTTATATGAATATATGTATACCTGTATATACATCATAGGTTCCTTAATTAAAATCCAATAGCAAACACATCTGGTACAGATAAAACAAGCAAAGATAGAGAAGGACAGGCTATTTTCAAATCTTAATCCAGAAAATGATAAGCTTAAGTCATTAATGTTATTTACGACAACCAACTTATAAGGTCCCAAAACACTCTCGTAGACACACATACAGATATATATATATATATATATATATATATATATATATATATATATATATATATATATATATAGGCATGGGTAGCAAGTGGGTTCGTGGCCAAGTGGTTAGGAAATTGGTATTCCGACGGCAAGACATGTGTGAATTTGTAAAGTAGGTAACCTTATTAATATCAATCTGTTAGACGATCCCTGCGAGCCGTAGCGTTAAGAAAAGTCGGAAAAAACCGCACCATATTTCGCGTAGCAGGAACTGTTCTGGGAACCATCGTTAGTTTGTGCTGGAACGAAGTCACAAGTCATCGTGACTGAGCGTTTGAGCATAGTGACTTGGTACAAAAAAATCATCAAGTATTTAAAAAGAATTTGCTTGATATATAACGAAAACGTTCACGTAATCATAAATGTATAAGGAAAAGGAATAAAAACATTTGCAGGCCTTAGAATTACAGACCTCCAGAAAGATTGACTAAGGTAAGGTTAGTCTAGTCCAATCCACTGTTCTTGAAGCCATTGTGAAGATCGATCACCTTACAGTACAAGCAAGACATTCCCAGCAACATCACTCGCATAATTGTTAAAATATCTCCCTTCAACGAACGTCACACGAGTTTGAGCTTGTGACAAAAGATAAACAACTTCATAAATGAGTTTTCTGTATTAGTGTAAAGGTTTGCAAACGGACGATTACAGCTGGAGCGTGTTCCATCTATCTATCTATCTATCTATCTATCTATCTATATATATATATATATATATATATATTTCGGTCTGCTTAAATCTCATTCTACTTATCTCTCTCACTGTCTCTCCCTCTCTCTTTATCTATCTATCTATCTATCTATCTATCTATCTATCTATCTATCTATCTATCTATCTATCTATCTCAATCAGTTTATTATCTATCTATTTACCTATATCGGTCTGTTTATATATCGGTCTGTTCTTTATCTATCTATCTATCTATCTATCTATCTATCTATCTATCTATCTATCTATCTATCTATCTATCTATCTATCTATCTATCTCTGTTCATTATCAATCTATTTATCTCTGTCTCTCTACGTCGGTCTGTTTATATCTACGTCTGTTCTTATCTATCTATCTATCTATCTATCTATCTATCTATCTCAGTCTGTTTATATCTCATTCTGATTATCTATCTATCTATCTATCTCAATCAGTTCATTATTTATCTATCTATCTAGCTCGGTCTGTTTATATCTCGGCCTGTTCTTATCTATCTATCTATCTATATATCTGTCTGTATGTATGTTAATATCAATTTATTTATCTATTGATCTATCTGTAGCTCACAAATATGTCCATGAGCGATTTAGGTAAATGGTTTATCATTCTAAACTCACGCTTCTTGTTAGAACGTTTAAAGAAGGCATTGTTTAAAAAAATATAGGCGAACAGACAAATATCGAACAATTAATTTCGTATTCGATGTGAAAAGACGAGAATCGAATGAGACATTAATCAGAAACCCGAATGACAAACCACTTTCTGCGATTGGAGTCTACTCAATAGATTAAGATCTACCATTTTAGAAAGTAGAAATGCAAATTTTTAAAAAATTAAATAAAAACAATTTGAGTAAAAATGTTGACATATTTACTATGGTCGTGGCCGAGAGACATTTGGCCGACAGACATTTGGGAGACGAACATTTCCCCGAAGAATTACAAGTAAAAATAGTACCAAGCAATACTTTAAGTATTTTAATTAGCAGTATTATAAGGTAGAATAGAACTAATAATCACCACTGAATTTCAAGTGATTAAGTTACTAAATCTAAATTTAAAGTTAAATTTTCTCATTTCAATAGTTGTTTATTGAAAATAGTATTTTAAAAAAATATTTGAGTGTATTTGGGTAAAGAATAGCACCTAATTATTTAAATTCGTATTTAACAGTAAGATAAAATCTAGTTCATCCCTTTAAGAAAATATAATGATCATTAAAAGCGAAATTGAAAGCTTAAAATTTTTGCTGTAGTAAAATGTGCTTATCATCTTACAGTAATATATGATGTAAAATATAATATATGCAGAATAGATTTTTAAAAAAAGCCTATCAAAAGAAAAGAACGAACAATTATAAATCAATACAGTAAATAGATATAAATATATATAGCACATTACGATAAAGAATGTCATATACCTGTAAGTACGCCATATTTTCGGCTAAATGTGATGTTTGGTGTTAGTCTGTTATGTGCCACGCGTGATACACGCTTAGGCGATCATGTATCTTTCGATACATGACTGACGAGGCAGATTTTTCCCGCAGTCGGTTGCCATTTCTATCTGCGGTAGATCAGTTGCCATCCAACGCTATAGAACGCGGTCTGTCCTGCTATTTACACATAGCTGGGGGGAGAAAAGTGGATTCATACCTCTCCCAAAAGAACTGTCGACCTACTGTAGAAAAAAAAATCTGCATCGTCAGTCAAGTATCAAAAGATACATGATCGCCTAAGCGTGTATCACGCATGGCACATAACTGACTGATATTCACTTACGTGCTAATACTCTTGGGAAAGGTATGAATCTTCTTCTTCTCCCTCCACCTATGGGTAAATAGCAGGACAGACCGGGTTCTATAGCCTTGGATGGCAACTGGTCTACCGCAGAAAGAAATGGCAACCTACTGCGGAAAAAATCTGCCTCGTCAGTCATGTATCAAAAGATACATGATCGCCTAAGTTTGTATCGCACATGGCACATAACTGTCGTTTCTATCTGCACGGTTTAGCACTCGTGAAATCAAGGAATATAGTTCAGCATAACACTTGCCATAGAAATTATGATAGAATAGGGAGATATGTCAGTAATATTCAATTTTTGGTTTGATCTGGCTCTTGTTATATATATATATATATATATATATATATATGCGTCAACTGTCAATATACCACATAACACCATTGAGCGCTTAGCCTTGGAGAGGGTAGAATGGAGATCAACGTGTTTTAGTGGGCTCAGCAGTGTCCAATCTGCTTGTCTGAATCAGCTTCAAGGAGCGAGATCTAAAAGGTCAGTCAATCTTATGGTAACCTCATCTAACAATCCCCACTCTTGCTCCATATGTGGCCTCCTTTGTAAATCATTAGCGGGTCATAAGTTATTAATTCTGACCTTAAGTTTAACTTTCGAAAAAGTGGTAATGTTTTGTTTTTAAATTTCCAGAAAAAAATCATCTTTTATCGCGAGTTACCAACCATAGCCTGAGGAAGTACACTTATAGTATTGAAACATGAAAGCTTTTGTTTAGCGGTATAAAATGTTGTTATCATAAACTCGTATAGTAAAAATATTATAATAATATTTTGCTCTACTTTGTATTGAGCACTTTCTAAAAATTAAATGTTACGTATTTTGGTTTTTTCCTCCATTTGTTCTTTCTCATATATATATATATATATATATATATATATATATATATATATATATATATTGTGTGTGTGTGTGTGTGTTTGCGTGTGGTGTATGCGCGTGTGTGTATGTTTGTTTGTGTGTAATAACTTGCGAGACCACACGTCAACCGAAATGGCCCAACACTCCTTGTCCACGTTCTTTATATTTGTCCTCAATAAATATGGCGGAACCCACTCCCAAGAGGGACGCACATAATGGCGTCAAGGGGCACTTCCGGTTCTCCAGCCTTGTTTAGTTACAGCAAATATATATATATATATATATATATATATATATATATATATATATATATATATATATATTTTTTATGTCTAATATGCCGTCTAAATTACAGAAAAAATTAAAATAAGACTGACATCCCATTTTAACAGATATATTTACCAACATTACACAAAAATATCTTAAAATACTAAAGAGTAGTTTTATTCAATAAATTTACCTCCGTTTTCAACCACGGTCTCCAGACGACTTCGGAATCTCCTGCAACTCTTCTGGACGGTTTCCTTGTTTAATTTGATAAATGCTGCTATAATGTTTCAGTTGGTGTTACAAGAAATTTTATTGGTGTCTCGGCCCGCACATAATAATCAAGTTGCAGTTAGGTGACCAGTTGTAAGCAGTGAATATATTGTCTAGCAGCTATGATTGGGTTCTCCTGTCTGTGTGACATAGTGACGATTCCTGTTGCCAGACATAGGGTCTTCCAGCAGCCTCCCCCCCCCACCAAGGCAGCAGTATCTCTTCAAGGCATGATGTAGGCCCTCGTTTTGAACCCGAGGCCTTGTGGGAAGATTAGTGGAGGCATAATGTCATCATCAGTAATGAACCCTCAAAACAACTTCGTTAGACTCATCCAATTCTTAACGAATCCACTACACTGTCCTCAGTTTGACACACAAACACACTGGAATGTATGTATTGGGCTTCCGGTTCAAATGCCAAGCAGTACAGCATGCTAGGTTTTGAATTTAGAGTTGTCCTTCTCTTGGAGCAGTTGCCACCCAAGGCTATTAACCCATAGCGAGGCGTGGGTAAGTAGAAGATTCATAGCTTTCCCTAGGGTATTAGCATGGATTCAACTGGAATTCGATCTGAATCCGAATCGCTATACCTTTTACCACGGTGCCGCTCATATATATATATATATATATATATATATATATATATATATATATATATATATATATAATGAAATGGACAAAGTCCGACAATAATTTAAAGACATTTTTTTCATGTTTATACGTTCATTTTATCGATACATTTATTTATATAATAAATATAATATATATATATAGATAGGTATATTTACTTAAATATTTGTATTTATAAAAAGAACGCATAAACATATATATGTATGTGTGTGTGTGTGTGTGTGTGTGTGTGATGGACATGATGATAACTTTTTGAATGAAACAGTCTGTCGGCTCTGAGTGTTGATTTCAATGTTTTACTTTTATATTTACATACGCTCTATCTCTGATATTGAGCAGTTTATCCCATAAATATAGAACACCTTAAACACCTTAAATATATATATATATATATATATATATATATATATATATATATATATATATATATGATTGGTCTAATGACGATAAACTTCCGGTTTGACGGCCCTACGCCCTTCTAAAAAGAAGGACAAATAATTACAGAAATAAAATAATTCCTATGTCTTCCAATCTATGTACATGCATGCAAGCAACTGCAGAAGTGAGCGTGAGTCTGTGGAAAGTATATATGGGTATTTACGTGTTTTTATATATGCATATATGAAAGTCAGTGTGTGTGAGAGAGAGAGAGAGACTGTGTGTGTGCGTGTGTGTGTGTGTGTGTGTGTGCGCGTGTACGTGATTACATATATTTGTGTCTTCGCAGAGATCTGAATATGAATATGTTGGATAGAATATGTCAGCGTATGTTTGTGTGTATGTACAGTTTTCTAATTATGCATGTATATATACGCTCTAATATGAATGGGTACTTCCATGCATAACTGCATATCCAATAAAATATGTGTGAGTATATATATATATATATATATATGCATGTGCAATTGATATTAGAATAAAACTTTGAGAAACGCCACTTTTAAATCTTAAATGTTTATATTATAGACTAAAACTATTTCTCATACCACCTAAAATACATTATAAACAGCGATAGATTGATAGATAAATATTAGTCTTAGTCCTGAATATATATATATATATATATATATATATATATATATATATATATATATATATATGTGTGTGTGTGTGTGTGATGGACTCTCCCGTCGGTTTCGACGTATGAGGTTCCAACAACTTTGTTTATTTAACCCTGTGTTTGAGTCGCAAGTGACATTTGAGTCCTGCTAGTGATTTGCAAAGAAGTCCACAGATTGTGCAAGAGTGTGGATTCTTGGAGTATATGGCTGGAACAGCAGCAGATATTTTATTCCTTTCCCTAGTTTGACGAAGTTTGACAATGTTTGATGCTGCCTTGTTCTTGATGCCATTGTGGCATGTAATCTTCCATTCATTACGATCAATTACGATGTTCTCAAACGTAGCGTGATTTATATTCGCAGCTAAGAGGTTACTCTTCAGCCTGTCACTGTACCTAAGCAAAGGCCGACCCAATTGATTCGTTGGTATATAATTCATGTGGGTCCTAGTAATATCAGATATTGAAACTGATCCATAGAGAGCTCAATGTAATATAACAGAGCATATATTTTATACAGCAAAAAATACCAAATTACCTCATGTGGGTATAGTCTCTTTCAAACAAGCACTGCTATCTGCCATCAAGGCTATCTGGAAATAGTGTTTTTTTGAATTTGGTTTAGATACCGTTGATGAAAACGTAGGGGGCCACTTAAGGGGACGCCTCAGTTTAGATAAGGAGTCTGGGTTGATGACCAGGGGATGAGCTGATGTTGGGGCTTTATTTATGGCCAAGGAGTTTAGTTTTATGTAAATGAATTTAGGTTCCTGTTAGAAAACTTGTAGATCCTAGAAATACATTGCTTATTGCAAGGTTATATGAAATATATACAGAACCAGAACAAATATAAAATGCATATGGCAAAACAGTGGTAGGTTTTTCATGCTGGGCACGACTAAAAGTTTCTTGTGGACGTAAACCTGATAAATGATACTTTAGTACAATTGTCAGGCGTTCATTATCAGATAATAATATACTGAGAATTAGCAATGTAATGCTTCTTCTAACGCGTAGCAATTGTACTACAGTACCATTGATACCTCTACGTTCACGTGAAACGTTTAGTCGTGAACACCAGTAAAATCCAAGAATTGATTTTTCCATATATACTTTATATAAATACACACACACACACACAAACACACAAACACCACCTCGGCGTGGTGTAATGGTTAGCAAACTTGTCTTGCTAGATCAGTTACTACTGAAAAGTGAGTTCGATCCTCACTGGATGCCCCATATTTTCGGCCTTGTGCCACATCTAAGCTACGCTTGGAAAATCTCTACACACACGCATATATATAGATAGATATATGATAAAAAAATACAAATACATCTTTCACGTGCTTATAAATATATTTATTCTACAGGTGTTATAAATACATTGCTCAATGTTGTGGGACAGAGCTATATATATTACTAAAGGTTATTTTAGTGGTGAAACATATTTTGAGTAGACATTCCTGTTCATTTGTGTATTGCTTTTATTTTGAAATAGTAAAATGATGTTTACTAACACTTCGTTGCTATAGGTCGCTAAATTCACTCAATCTACCTGTGCACACTAAAATAACTTTTATAATGATATATATATATATATATATATAGTTTTAAGGTATGGTATATTTAAGGGATAACGTGATCAATAAAATAGATAGAGCCTATGTAAATATAAACGCGAACATTGAAGTCAACACCCAGAGGCTACAGGCTGTTTTATGCTGAACTCAATCGTCAGGCCTGATGGTTGCGTTTAGCAAAAAGCAAACTGCCATCACTGAATGTTGACTTCAATTTTCAAGTTCATATATATATATATATATATATATATATATATATATATATATATATATATATTCGCGCGCGTGTCTGTGTGTCTGTGAAATATATAGACAAATAGGAAAGAACACGTTAGGTTAATAATCCGAAGTCCTTTAGTATATTTTGTTTTATTTAAAAAAAAAACAGTGCTCCATACACAAGTAGTGCTTAAATTATAATTATTTAAAAGAAATATGATTCCATCGCTACATAAGAGTTGTCATGTTTCAAAAACAGGAGTTAAAAACTTCCCAAAAAATTCGCTTCAAGATAAAACAGAGCTTGATAAATTAATTCCATTTGATTTTTATAATTGTTGAAGTTCTTAGCTCCTGTTTTTGAAACAGGAGAACTTTTATGTAAATGGAGTCATATTTTTAAAACGTAATTATAATCATATATATATATATATATATATATATATATATATATATATGTACACACACATTTATATATATATATATATATATATATATATGTGTGTGTGTGTGTACTATATATATATATATATATATATATATATATATATATATATATATAGGGGAATACAAACTAATGGATTTAAGCCCGTGCGTGACACCTACGATAACATCTGTGACATAACTAGTGGCAGCGAAATCATGTTAGTTTGTCACTTTCCCTGTCTAGCTATATATATGTCTACAATTCGTCGACCTATCTAGCTCACATCCTAGAAATATTTCTATTGGTCAGGCTCTAAACAAATAAGCCAGAAAAGAATACAGAAATAAGGAGGGAAATAAAATGTCTTAGTAATCGATTTTATCTTTTCTCTAGGAACTTGATTCTGTAATTAAATTCAGTGTTATATCTAAACGTCTATCAGCATCTTATCCCCTAATGAGGAAAGATCAACTGAAAGGTCAGCAATAAAAAGGATCACGTGATCTGAAGTGTTCATAAAGCAAGGCGTAAGTAATGACTGAAATATTTATACAAAGGAAATGATGCTTTACTGTATGTAGATAAGTCATCTTATGATGATGCAAATAAACATCGAAATATTAGCAATCACAATCCCGCTTATTCAGGGAATATTGATAAACTGCCAAGTTTGCAGAGGAAATTATCGATGTTCGCGTTTAAGCCTATTTATATCTGCATATAAGCATGTGTCTATACGAGCACTCGACCGAGTGTTTAGAACGTTCGGATTTGAATCCGACCATAGTCGATTTGTCAGGAATGAGACTCCATGAAGTTAACGGGCCGGAAGGGTCGGTCCCATCATGCGGTACCTTTGGAACGTGCCACGGATTGACGGGTTGAACCTTGCGGGCCGTCAATAGCTGTACTAGCGCGTAGTGGCAAGTCATCGTGGCCGAGGGCTTGAGCGTGCTGACCTTGTTCAAACTGTTGATCACGCTAGGTAACACACTTTTTCCAGAAACTGTAACTAAGTTCTGCGCAGCATAGATCCAGTATAAACCACAGGTGGGATCTGAGGGCGTTGAATAAACACAAATGCGCCCGAGGAAATAAATAGATTAGCTACCCAAACAATAGTAAATTACATCCTCGAATAGGAGTCGCCAGCTATACATAGCGTGTGATTTGTAAGTGCTCATATATGTGTACTACTGTACTGATGCGGCATTCACCCTGCGCGGATTGAGCCGGCTTCTTCTTGTTATGAGAACCTTGGGATAAATTACAGAAGTAGGGTACCCAGGCCTACTCGGATAACGTTCTTGCTTGCCGCGGGATTCCCACATACGCAGAGACAGGAACGACCAGAAGCCGCCGGTTACCGATGCAGACGCTCCTTGGATTTTCACCAGAGCCCTTGTTAGCCGGCGTGTGTGTCAGACCTGTCCGCCTTGGGTGGCCCTACCAGGAACGAAGTTCCGGGCGGCATAGCTCTGACACTACCGTTTACACCCCCACACCGACTGTGAGGTAAGGGTTGGACTTTGGGGTACCAGGTGTTCCCAAGCAGCCCCCCATCTAAGTACTGACCTGGCTCTACGATGCTTAACTTCGGTAACCCTAACCCTAACCCTAACCCTAACCCTAACTTCAGTGATCGAACGAGAACCGGTGTTTCAGCGGGATTTGACCGTAAGCTCAAGTATGTGTGAGTAGGTATAGACACTTATATATCTGTGTGAGTTATATATATTATATAGGTATGTTATGCAGAGTTGTGTATGTATATACATGTGGAGAAAAGCGACAAAATGGACAAAGAATTCAGTGACTTCGCGTTTCGATTTGTGGAGTTCGATTGGCGGTCTTCGTTCAGATTGAAAGACAAAACTGTTTTTTTTTTGTATTAAGGCTGTTAGTGTCTGTTCATTAGGTTGGCGTCTTCCGATCCAAATATAAAGAACAAAACATTGCCTAATTAATTTTTTTTTTATCAAAGAGGTTAATTTCTTTAGGATTTCAAATTAGCCCATCCCGAGTGGATCTTCGCCATTGTCTCCATTAGCCGCTACACCGCATTGTGCTGCCATTCTGTTTACGATGATATTATGTATGAGCCTGGTCTTCGGTTTAACGTCGAGAATGTTCTTCATTTTATTCTGAATCTATACGCATACACACACAGATATATATATATATATATGAAAATTTCTCCGATTTAATCGGTAGAGAAGACAATATTTATGAATAAAAATGACAATTTTCGTATTTTGCTTTGATAAAGTCCACATTGGACGAAACGCGTCAAATAATTACCAGTTTTCCTATTGTCATTTTATTCATAAATATATATATATATATATATATATATATATATATATATATATATATATATATATATATATATGTAAATTTGTGTGTGTGTAAAAATTTCAGATCGTGTATATCTGTAAAAGGACAATATGAATAAAGATAAAAGGAAAAATAACTGGCGCGTTTCGTCTTCTGAGGAAACGCCTCATTCTCAGATAAAGTATAACTTTTCTTTATATATATATATATATATATATATATATATATATATATATTTGAACTATCAAACAAATAATTTTGAAGTAAGACAATGTATCTTTTCTGTAGGAGAAAATCTCGGATTTTATATTAGTACAATTAACCCTATTATTATATGTAAGAAAGAATTCTTTACTTTTTGGTTTTTTTTATTATTATTTAAAGTAAAAATATCTTAAGCTGAAGTGTCGTAAAACATGACAGCCATTTAAAAAAAAAAAAAGAAAAAATATGCAAAGTAGATCGTCTATATAAGGAAACGTCATTTTTTAGAAATCCTGTTTTTTAAAATAATTAAAAGTAAAAAAATTTAAAAAATAAAATTATCCATATAAGTAAATTATTCCCACTAGTTAGCAATCAGATATTCCGTTATTATGGTAACACGAGGCATTGGATTCGAATAATATCAGCGAATGATATATCAAGGGAATATTTCATTATTTACATTATTTACATGTGGATAATTGTCCTCCTTTTTGTTTTTGTTATCACAACGTTTCGGCCGTTGGGCTCTCCGGTCTTCATTAGATGTATGTCGATTTTGAAAAGGAATATTATTATTTATACTAGCATCGTATAATCTATTGTCCACTAAAAACTACAATGTGACTTGGCAAAATTATCGGTCACGAAGTTTGATCCAGACAATAGATTATACGATGCTGGTATAAATAATAATAATAATAATAATAGAAATCTCCTTACCGTTTGTGACATTAGCAACAATAGTAGTAATGAAAATGCTAATCATTTACATAATCGTTAACATTTAATATCTTCACTGATGAAAATAAATATCAATGCCGCTAACAATAGTGAAAGAATGGGTCTTTTGGTGTAGAGTACAGGCTAACGAGCTAATCTGTACTGGCTAACGAGCTAATCTATTACTACTGCGTAATGATTTCGATCTCGCTTAATGCTAGTGTTCTTGCGCAAAACTAACTTCTACTCAGAAGTAAGAAAAGAGAGCTGGAATTGCTTGGAGGAAAGAGGGCTTGGAAAGATTAACACTCACGAGGCATATTGACATCAAGAGAGTGGAAGGCAGCGAACCACTCACTTGGGATGGCGGAACGGTGAGGGAGGGCATTAGCAGAGAAAAACCGCTGATCCGCAGAAAATAGGAAGTTGTGGTGAGCCGTGATCGCCTATGTCCTGAAAAGATGCTCCACAAAGAAGAAGGGAGCTTGACTGGCTATTACTAGTGTGTAACGTGTTCGACGATAACTTGGCACCACATAATCGTGGACTTGCGCCAAACTAAGCTAAACTTAATGAATAGGGCGTCTCTGCGTAGGGTAAGATTTTGCGCGCTAGTCTGGTTAATCATTACTAACGAGTAGGGTACTCCATATTCATAACTTTGTCCCAAATAGGGCGCCTCGATGTACGGTAATGGTTAACAAGCTACTCTAACTCTTACTACTGTGTATTGAATTCGAAGCTCGCTCGATGATCCATATTTGTAACAACAAAACTAAGCTTTGTAAACAAGCCGGCTGGACGTATGGTAACGGTTAACGAGCTAGTTGTGCTGATCATTGCTACTGTTTAGTGTGTTCGATCCTTGTTGGGTGCTCCATACTTGTCCCCTTGCACCAAAAAAAGCTATATATGTTAAATCGAATGTGTCAATGTAGGGTAATGGTTAACAGTCAAATTGGGTTGATCATTTTTACTGAGTAGAGGGTTCGAATTTCACTGAGGGCCCATGCTCGTGAACTTGTGTCAAACTAAGCTAAGCTTAGGAAATAGGGCGTCTCTGGATGGATAATCTCAGGTCAGTAAATAGGGTGCATCGATGTAGGGTACTGATTAACGAGCTAGTCTAGTTGACTGTTACTTCTCTGTAGGAAATTCAGTATTCATTTGGTGCGTCATACTTGTGCCAAATTAAACTAAGCTTTGTAAATAATACGCCTTATCGTGAGTTCGATCCTTGTTGGGTGTTTTATATTTGTCCCCTTTTGCTTAAATAATCTAAGCGTGGGGAATAGTGACAGTAATGGGTGACGAGTTAGGATAATGATTACTACTATATAATAAGTGCAAACTTCATCAGGGCTCCATGCTTGTAAGCCTTGTGTGAACCAAAGATACGTTAAGTAATAACAATAGCAAAAACTAACGATATACTACTACTACTACTACTACTACTAATAATAATAATAATAATAATAATAATAATAATAATAATATAAATAGTATAGATAATAGTTATGATTAACGGCTACAGAACAATAAGGCTATAAATTTTCATAACAACCCCACAATTTTTAGTGTAATAATTTCCCCAACAGAAATGATATAATGTTATAATATTAATAACCGCAATAAACAACCCCTCAACAAAAATTGTTCACCCTTTTTGTAAAAACTGATAGCGTATCATTTTTTTCCAGTTATTATTACTGTGCTTCAGTCTTTCACGAAGCTGTTTTTTTTGTCTTCCCAGTTTCTTTCGCAGTTTCCAACACTATAAAAAATTACTTGGCGTATTAAATCTTAAGATATTAGTGTCACCATTATCATCTATAATGAACAAAACGGAAAAAATATTAATAAGAATTTGATTTGTGGACAATATTAATACAAATAACAACAATGATTCAAACTGTTTAATATCACAACTTTTTTTTAACTGTCGGTGATGACAGTTCGTAAAGCATCTTCTATTTACAGAAAACAAACAATATTTAAATCAAAGAATGACGATTTTATGAATAACTCACAGAAAATTCCTGTTTCTCCCATTCCCTACTGATTTTTTTCAGCTTTTTAAAAGCTTGTATTAATAGCATTTTTACTTTATTGTCATAAACTTTGCCTAAAAACCAAAACGAGGCTATAAAAATGACTGCTTCTTCCTCTCTGTTTATCGGTAAAGCAAGTTGAATATTTTAAAAATCTACGTTATTTTAATTTGCTTCTTCTGTAATTTTATTTATACTTTTTTTTTCATCTTTTTTGTTTAATATAAACATTTGCCTTTCATCGCTTCCCCAAACGAAAACGACAAAATATGAATATTTAATTTGCTATGTCCTTTGTTTCATCTACGTATTCGTAAACTTGTTTGATTTTTTTTTTTCAATTTACCCTTGTGTACGTTTGCCTGTGTTTTCTCTTAAATGCTCCTTGCTTTATAACCTTTGTTTCAATTTCTGTGTAATACCAGGGCATCCATTATACACCTTACACGCATAGGCATGAAAGTTCACACACATATATGTCTACATATATTCATGGGATATGTATCTAAGTGAGTCGGTGATCGTGAATGAGTGTTGATGCTGATATATTTATTTATGTGTATACATATTTAAATGAGATGCAGACTCGAAAACCAAACGACGAAAAAAAAGAAAATAATTGCAAAAACTTCCAAAAAAAAAAGAAATATATTTTCCTTAACTCTTATCTCATACAAACCTTTTCCCCTCTCCATTATATCTCGCTCTTTAAAATATCGCTCCCCTCTCTCTCTTCCACTTTCATATCCCTCACGCTCTCTCTCTCTCTCTCTCTATATATATATATATATATATATATATATATATATATATATATATATATGTGTGTGTGTATATATATATATATATATATATATATATATATATATATATATAAGGAAGAAAAGTTCAAAGTCCGAACAAGAAGACATTCCCTTTCCAAAATATTAAAATATTTATTCATTTGATTAGATTTTGAGCAGTTGCCAACACATTCAAGTTAATATCAAGGACATAATTGGGATTAAATATGAGGCAGATTAAGAATACAGCAAAATTATAGGATAAGAAACGAACAGGAAAGGTTTATACATTTAGCATGTTTCGCTTTTATTTAAACTTCATCGGAAAATGAAATATGGAGGAGATAGAGATGAAGCTTAAATAAAAGCTAAACATTTAAAATTTGTTTCCTATTTGTTACTTATCCTATTATATATATGTGTGTGTGTGTGTGCTAGGATAAAGAACGAATAGGAAGCGTTTATAAGTAACAAAATTTACTTATTAAAGATTCATCAGAGAATATGTATGTGTGTCTGTGATAAATAATTCGAATCATGTTATATATATAAGGGTTTCCTATTTGCTTTTTCTCATACCATTCTGTTGGATTGCAATCAATATTTTATTTCGATTTGATCCAAATTCATATATATATATATAATTTAATATTTATTATTTAATTCTTGTACATCCAGTGTAAGTGAAAATTGCAGTTTTTTGTCCTCCATGTTGAACACGAAGCAAGAAGAGATAAAGTTAAATATAGGGCTATTCTTTCCAATAAAGGACGGTTGTCAAACCCAGTTAGGGCACAGAACTTTCCTGAACACCCACATATCTGTATTATTGTCTATCTCTCTCGATTCCTATTTTCTATATATTTTTCTTAAGTTACTTTTATATCGTTTTATTTATTTTTAAAATGCAATCTGGGGTTGTTATTGAAAAAAGAATTTCGATTTTGGGTCTTATGGGAAAAAAAAAAACGTTTTTCAAAGAATTGTTTCGCTTTTCTGGATACTAACAGATTTATATAACCGTATACTAGTGGCCTTGTGCCAAACTAAGCTACGCTTAGTATACAATAACTATTATTCTAGAACTATTTACCATAGCTCACATGCAGTTTTAATAAAAGAAGAAAAAAAAAATTTCCACCCTACTAACTGGTCGAACAGCTGGTTCTCATTATTAATGATCACAAGTTCAATTCCGAACAGGATCGACTTTGGTCCGGAGTCAATTTCGCTGTTGGCGAAATATACAGTATTTTGTCATGAAGAATAGACGATCAACAGAGATAAAACAAGAAGTATACCTCTTCCTTCAACGAGAAAATCCAAGATCAACGCGTGGATCATCCTCTGAATATGAGAAATACCTTAAAGGAAAGAAGGAAAAAAAATAGGGGCTTCCCGCCAGTGCAGACAACTTTTGAGAGCGAAGATTCCACGGCGATGACACTTGGAATAGTTCGCTGACTCCGGCCAAAGAACTTATTTGACGTAGTGCTAATTAATTATACATTTTCGCACCTCCCTAATCATTTTTTTCGGACGATTGTTATCTGTTCTGGTCATTGATATTCCAACCAATCAGAATGCTACCACGAAAGAACCGGAAGTAGGCTGCTTGACGGGAAATTTCTGGACACGAACGTACGGTTTAGTAATGAGCAAAGCAGATAGGAATAAATTCGCACATTTTTTTTTTTTTTTTTATATCTAACTTTTTTTTCTTCAGTCTTTATTCATTATGAGTTTCATTCACGGGTTTATTCTTAAACATCTTCCTCCTATCATTCAGTTATTATCTTTCTTCATTCTTACTTGAAGTCCTCTGTTTTTTCTTTCTTTTCACATGTGAATTCATCATTCTTTCTTTCCCATTCTCTTTTTCATTCTATGATCTATCTTTTCTTTCTTTCTAACTTCATTCTTTCTGGCTTTTCGCTACCTAATTTTTGTCTATCTCTTTATTTCACTCATTTTCTTTCTTTCTTTCTTTCTTTCTTTCTTTCTTTCTTTCTTTCTTGCGTGCTTGCTTTTTTTCTGTCTATTTTTTCTCTATCGCTCTAATTCACCCCTTTTCTTTCCATTCTTTCTTTCTTTCTTTTCTAATTTCATTCTTTCTGGCTCTTCTCTATTTAATTTTCCTCTCTCTCTCTCTCTCTCTCTTTCTTCCACTCTTTTCCATTCTTTCTTTCTTTCTTTCTTTCATTCATTCTTTCATTCTTTCTTTCTTTCTTCCTTGCGTGCTTGCTTTTTTCTGTCTAATTTTTCTCTATCTCTCTAAGTCACCACTTTTCTTTCCATTCTTTCTTTCTTTCTTTCTTTCTTTCTTTTCTAATTTTATTCCTTCTGGCTTTTTCTCTACTTTAATTTTGCTCATTCCTGGCCTTTTCATTCATTTACTTCTTTCTTTCTTTTCTAATTTCATTCTTTCTGGCTTTTTTTTTTCTGTGTTTAATTTCCCTCTTTCTCTCTTTCCTTCACTTCTTTTGTTTCCATTCTTTCTTTCTGTCTTCCTTTCTTTCTTTCATCCTTTCTTTCTTTACTACTTTCATCTCTTTTATTTCCCCCTTTCTTTCTTTTCTACCCTTTCGTCCCGTCGATACTAGTAGGTATGGAATATGACTGTCTCTCTCTTAGTGAAATTGCCAGGACATTAGAGATATGACGCTCACCCAGAGAGAACCTCATATCTCAATTAAAAGTCACGGTCAGTATAACGCCCTGTTATCTATGGCTAAGACTAGTTGCTCCAGGCAGTTATTGACACTTGCTCGCGTCAGTGATAGCTTTATCTTTCATATTGCTTGCATTTGGGAGCAAAATAAATGTCACCTCTCCATTGCACTGAGAAGAGAGGGTCAGATCTTTCCTGATGTCCATTCTAGTACCACGGTAACGTTGATATTTTTCGATGTGCTTGCATACAATTCAAAAAAGAAAACTGTGTCAAATTCTATTTACTTAATAACCTTATTCTGACACAGGGCCGCTAGGGTCGAGCTCTTTAGTACGTGGATAATGAATAGCTACCCATTTTCTTTACTAGTTCTTTCCTGTTTCTACTCTCTGATTTCAGTTCTTTCTTTTTTTTTCTTTTTTCTTTCTTTCTTTCTTTCTTTTTGGATTTTCCCGCTTTTTTTTTTTTTTGGATTTTCCCGCTTTTTTTCTTTCTTTTTGGTTTTTCCCTTTTTTTTTTTCTTTCTTTCTTTCTTTCTTTTTGGATTTTCTCGCTTTTTTTTTTCTTTTGGGATTTTCCCGCTTTTTTTCTTTCTTTTTGGTTTTTCCCTTTCTTTCTTTTTTTTCTTTCTTTCTTTCTTCCTTTTTGGATTTTCCCGCTTTTTTTTCTTTTGGGATTTTCCCGATTTTTTTCTTTTTTTTTTGGTTTTTCCTTTCTTTTTTGTTTTTCCCTTTTTCTTTCTTTGGATTTTCCTTTCTTTTTTTTTTTGGATTTTCCCGCCTTTTTTTTTTTTTTTTTTTCTTTCTTTCTTTCTTTCTATCTTTCAGTCCTTTTCTTTCTTTCTGAAGTTATTTTTGCCGAATTTATTTTCTTTTCAATACAGCTTATTTGTTGACGACACGAAACTGGCCTAGTGCCAAAGATGTTTTCGTAAAAACAACTATTTTTTTTTCTATCCTTCTTTTCATCTTTTCTTTCTGTAAGCAGTTATTCTCTTCTCTTTATTCATATATTTTTTATTGTTACTTTCTGTTTTTTTTCTTTCTTTCATTAATTACTTCTTTCTTTCCTTATTTCTTTTCTTCTTTCTTTCTTTCTTTCTTTCTTTTCTTTGTTCTTTTCTTTCTAACCTCTTTCTTTCTTTCTTGCATTCATTCTATCTTTTTTTTATTTATTTCTTGCTCCTTTCTTGCTTTCTTCATTTCTCTCTTTTGTTCTTTACTTTTTTACCTTTTTTCCATCTTTTTTTCTTTCTTTTTTTCTTTCTTTCTTTTTTCTTTCTTCTTTCTTTTCGTTCCTTATTTCTTTCATTCTCTTGTTTGTTCCTTGCTTTCTAGCCTCTTTCCTTTATTCTTTCTTTCTCTGTTTCTTTATTTCCTGCTTTCTTGCTTTTTTCTTTCTTTCTTTTCGTTGTTTCTTTCTTTCTTTCTTTCTTTCTTTCTTTCCTTCCATCCTTTTTACTTCTTTCTTTCTAGCCACTTTCTTTCTTTTTCGTTATTTCTTGCTTTTTTTTTCTCTCCTTTCTTTCTTTCTTTCATTCATATCTATGAATTTGATAATTTCCCAAAACGGTGAACATCAGTATTTAAACAATGTCTTTTAATACTATTGCCAATTTATAAATTTCTTTAAAAGAAAAAATTATGCATAAAAAAAGAATTGAATGCAAGAAACAAATATGAAACGAAATTTTGGCATATGCCTTTTCTTTAATCGCAAATTTTCCCGATCATAAATTTATATAAATTTTACACCACCACCTAGCCCTCTACGAAAAAACGTTTTACATTAAAAAAAATATTCATATTCCATCACTACTTTCTTAAATATATATACATATATATATATATATATATATATATATATATATATATATATATATATATATATATATATATATATATATTAGTTTTTAACGTGTTCACGAAAAAACAAGATGAGATGAAAAATATAGCGGGAAATCTTATAAAATTCTTTTTAAAAATCTTTTTAAACCAAAAAACGCCTAATAATTGCTGACTTCTTCAGCAATGATTTTTATTGCATGTCAAATTTCCCCATCTGTTCAACAAAAAACAACAAGAAAAAGACCGCACCTCATTCTATGTTTACAGTTAAACAAAAAAAAAAAAAAATAGATAATCCTTCAAAATATCCCCAAAGAAAATTCCGTTTGCACACATATATTCACACCTATGTCTGTTCCATATACATACCTCCATGAATTCTAAACAAACATCCTTCAGCACACAAACGCGTTTATAGACCTGAACATCTTATTTAATATATCAGAATAGTCGTACCAGAAAATGGTATTCTGAAGTCATTTGAGGTTTCTTTTTTTAAACTAACGCAGTTTCTTAAACTGAAAATGCTGCTGATCAATTCAGCGTGACTGTTTGTTTGACAGTCGTGGCTCATCGGATAAATACGTCGAAACGCCCCCTTTTTCTTTTTTTTTTTTTTTTTGCTGTTAACGGGCGGGTATCGACACTTGAGCAGTTCTAACTTAAAAAAATAAAAGCGTTTAGTTCAAAATCTTACAAATTTAATGACACTAAATTAACAGATAAAGGTAATATTCACGAACGTTAGCAAAAAAACAAAGTCGCCAATAGTATAATGATTATTTAGAAATATTACTATTAATAATAATAGTTGTATGGCACTGGTAATCAGGAGTTCGTTTCGATTATTGTAATTCATCGATGTGGCCTTGTAGAGAAAATAAGGCAATAATGGGACTCATCAGGCATTTTGGTTAGATATTAGCGACCGTAACACAAGATCTCAAGCAATGTCGGTAACAATAGTGACAGAAAGGCAAGTCCGCGGTTATTGTGAATAATAACAGTGAGAGTAAGGAAAGATTTCAAGTATTGTAACAATAGCAACAGTAAGGCAAGTCCTCAGCCACTGTACGTAATAATCGCGAAAGTAAGGAAAGACTTCAAGTATTGTGGGTAACGACAGAGACAGTAAGGCAAGTCCTCGGCCATTGTACGTAATAATCGTGAAAGTAAGGAAATACTTCAAGTATTGTGGGTAACAATAGCGATAGGATGGCAAGTCCCCAGTCGTTGTGGGTCATAATAGTGAGAGTAAGGAAAGACTTCAAGTATTGTGGGTAACAACAGCGATAGTAAGGCAAGTCCCCAGTCGTTGTGGGTCATAATAATGTGAGTAAGAGAAGACGTCAAGTATTGTCGGTAACAATAGATATAGGAAGGCAAGTCCTCAGCCATTGTAGTTAATAATAGCTGTAGTAAGGCAAATCCTAAAGTATCGTGGTTAACAGTCGTGATAGTAAGGCAAAGCTTTGTGCAAACTGTTAATCAACTAGCAGATGATACGCTCTCTCCTATAAACTGTAACAAAACGTCCCTTCAGCATAATATCGGTATGAACCATAGGTGTGTATCCCGCAAAATATAAATGTGTTTGAGCAAAAACCTGCAGTTGTTTTTGGCTAGCCTCTATTGTAAATTTTCGGACAAGAGCAACCAGACAATATGGCGAGGCATCAAGCATTATCTGTAATAATATTGAGAGTGTGGCAAGACCTTAAGCATTGTGGGTAATAATAATGCTAATAAGGCAAGGCGTTTAGAATTGTTGGTAATATTAGCGATAGTAAAGCAAGAGCTCTAGAGCTCTGGATAATTATAGTGATAGTGGACCTTCGGCCTCTACAATTGTGGGCAATAAAAGAGATAGTAAGATATGGCGTAATAATGGTAATAGTAAGAAATACCTCTTAAATGTTCGGTTAATAATTGCGATAATTGTGGCAAGGATTAAAACGTATAGCCAAATAAAGAAAATACTCACAAAAAACGGATAATTCCTTGAAGACGCATTTTCAACATATTACGAGTATTTAAAATTATATTTAATATTACAATGATAATAATAAGATAATAACAAATAATAATAATAATAACGAATTGAATACTATATAAGGCGTCTAGCTATTAACTATACATTATCGCCATCATTACATATAATCTCTGATCTTTACTCTCTTCACTGAAAATGATATTATTAATAAGAAATAAGTCTCCTTATTATTGTCACCATTAGTGCTACCGTGCATTGTGTATTCCTTGCTCGCTTTACTAAAGGCCTAGTAATAACAGTATCACTAATCATCCACACCGTTTACTACAATATAATCTTTGCGCTGCTCACCGTCGTGATTTTTTATTCATCTTGGGTGGCGACGCGACGATGGAGTGTTCTCTCTAGGGCGTGGGCTTTGGCAGAATTGTATGGCAGATGGGCAGTTGCATTTCACTGTAAATAATAATAATAATAATAGTAATAATAATAATAAGTCCTGCTCCATCAGTATAGCTATGTGATGACGAGTGGCTGTTATACTACTGTCGTCATCAATTTCGCATTTTGTTCCGTTCGTTTAAAATTAAATTTGTAAGAAAGGGACTTTGGAACTATTCTGAAGGAAGTCATGATGAAATTTGTATCAACTGGAAGCAGAAGACAGACAAGCCTGGAAATTACTCGAAGCAAATAATTTTAGGATTTGGAGCGAAATATCGATGATAATCCATCTAACCGATATAATGTTAAGACTAAATTAGATAAAGATAGAAAGTCCCAGTATTTGCTGATGTAATTCACAGTGTAAAATTACATAAAAAAAGGCTTATGCATAATAGGAACTTTTAAAAACTATGGAATATATGTGACTAGCACTAATGGTTATTGTGCCTTTAGGAAACAAAATCTCAGAATGGCTCCTAAAGAATGGCGAAAACAAAGAGGGATTGAAATGACGGTAGCTACTATGGAAATTCTAGCACCCACAAAGACTAAATACTATCAGAACAACGTCTAGATCAATACCGAGTTTGACGATATTCCCCTCGTTTACAAAGAAATACAACGAAATGAAATATTATATGCAATTCCTTTTATATTTCTGAGAGGCCAAATAAAAATTTGAGAAGGTTGCAATAAACCGTTCTCGGTGTGAATTGGACATCAAAAGTTTCCAGAGAGAATTACAGTATTCGATTGTCATATATTTGGAGAACATTCAAACGAACCATTCACGATGTGAACTGTACATTAAAAGTAATTGTATCCGATTGTTAGGTATGTGGAAAAGGTTGCAACGAATCATTCTTAGTGTAAACCGATTGAGGCTGTACCAAAGAAACTGTTGGTTTCATGTGCCGTTACTCATTTTTCCCTATTATGTGTCACGTGCAATGCATTTAACTTGACTTAACAAACGGAAGGTCTCTTGACGTCAACCGACGCTGGCCTTCAGAAGGCACAAAATCGGCCTTTATTCAGCTAATCAACGAAACATGGCCGATTACAATCGATACAAGACGAGAGATCTCGGAAAACGTCGAAGAGTGAGAACGAAGATGGCAGCTTTGTTCATAAAAAACGTTATCAGTTTATAACCAACCTTTTCTTTTTTTAAATGAAGGGGGGTCTACAATCAGAAATAATTAGCAAAATGAAAGCTTTTTCAAAAGAAAACAACCGGTTATTGATCGTTGTGACGGTTGTTAAAAAATCATCCTAATAATAACAATAATAACGTTAGCTTAGATACATACGCTTGTTGATAATCAATATTTGATTAGGAAATTAAATGAAGGGGTCTACAATCAGAAATAATTGCCGAAATGAAAGCTTTTCCCCCCAAAACAACAACTGGTTATTGATCGTTGTGAGGGTTGTAAAAAATCACCATAATAATAATGGTAATAATAATAAAGTTAGCTTAGAGATATACGTCTCACATTATGAAATGGACAAGGTCCGACAATTATTTTAAGACATTTTTTTATGTTTATACGTTCTTTTTATAGATACACGTATTTAAGTAAATGCTCTGTTTATAATAAACAGTATTAACGACATTTACCGGCCTGAATGTCCGAGAGATTTTCATAGAATAGGAATCGAACCTGTATCCCATACAGTAAAATCGACCTTGCTAACCGAAACGCTCCTCCGTGGCTGAATCGGTAAAAGCACGTCAGGCTATATGACGGTTCCTTAGAGAATGTCGCAGGTTAGTATTTATGAAGGAGGAAGAGTTCAATCTAATGTAGATAGGTCACCATAACATAATCCCACGCGGTATTTTACTTAGTAATAACGGTGTGGTTGAAAATAGGGTGCTGGTATGTTCTACTATGTTTGATCGGCTAATCCCAGAAGTATAAACGCTGTAGGGTACCATGTCTGGTTCACTTGGCTTTGTTCCTACACAGATGATACTAAACAGAGGGGTGCGTATTTATGTGTTTAAAGGTAGCTCTAATGAATTGTCTATATCTATAACACGGCACAATAGGTTAAAAGAAGTGAGGTGATTGTTTGGAAACTGGCTTTCGTTTTGCGTTGAAATGAAATTAAGAAAGTCTTTGACAAAAATGACGATTAACAGAGACTCGTGCCACGATATAGTTATGATGTTAAAAACGAGGTAAGTCCAGAAAACATATAATGGCGTGGTTTAAGAGTCACGAAATAATACATCGATATAATAATAATTTAAGGACTTTAATAATATAAGAAAAATGGAGATACCGATGATGATAATGATGATGATGATGATGATGATCCCGAAAGCAATATGCATTATTATTATTATACCTATGTAGGTAGATTGTTATAATTATTAGTAATAATAATAATAGTAGTAGTAGTAGTAGTAGTAGCAGTAGTAGTAATAGTAGTACTACTAATAATGATTGAATTTAGCCGTATGCTATGAGAATAGTTGACGAATGGCACACTGATCGATATCAGATCAGTATCGACCGTGTCGCTGTGGAGAATGGCTATAATGTTGTAAGACACGATACCCCTAATGATCCACGAATAAAAACGACATTGATAATGTGCGCCAAAGCCTCAAACCCATGTATTTCTTGAAATAATAATAATAATAATAATAATAATAATAATAATAATAATAATAATGGATATATAAATTGAAAGAATGAATTGGTATGAAGGCGACAGCCAGTACCAGTGGGAATCGATGATCACGGTCTAGTCACGGAAGTCATGGATAAATTGCATCAATCCTTGACATGATGAAGATACAAGACGTTCTCCTCGGCACTGCTTTCATATAAAAGAGAAATCATGGCGTCAGATACAAACATCGCATTCTCATGTTAACGCCAAGTTCAGGGGATTAGCCCCATTCTGTGTGTGAACAAAGCAGGGTAAATAAGAAAAAAAACCCTGAATAATAATAATAATAATAATAATAATAATAATAATAATAATAATCTGAGTAAAATTTCTACAGCAATTCGAAATTAAGTCATTTAGAAACAACTAGTGCTTCTGACTGCCAGAATTTTAGGCAAGATTTTATCAATGTAGAGCAATGAAGAAATGGCAGGATCCATTGCAATTCGCTATAACCCGCTCCTGATTGTTAAATTACGGTTTATGATCTACTTGAAATAATAATAATAATAATAATAATAATAATAATAATAATGATAATAATAATAATAAATATGCTTTTACTAGATCTCCATTTTTATTTTAGACAAAAACCCAAAAGATAAGACCGGTCCGTAAATAGGGAAATTATAATAAAATATTATCACAAATTTTTAACTAAAACATAGGTACATATATACGTTAAAAGTCATTATAAATAAAAATTGCTGTACTCTTTTACGTGTTTACTTTCTAATTCGATGTGAAATGTAGCTATTCCCTGATTCACAGAGGCCAAAAAAATTGTAAATAGAATTAATTATAGAGAGAAACTTTCCTAAATTCCGCCAAATAAAATGTAGAGATACTGTTTAAGAAATGAAACTCCTGTGCCAAGGCTATCGTTAAGAATTTGCACAAACCTAGTCACAGAGCAAAATTCACATTTGCATAATGGTGTAGGTTGCTGTTGAGATAAATTTTGTTTAGTCGTAGCTTCAAAGGTAGTGAGAGCGAGACAGAGAAGATACAATATGGTAGGGAAGGTGGTGGCGACACGATAATAACAAGAAGATGTCTCTGAGTAAAATGAGTGGATTTCTTTGCACGGAAATATGAAATGGAGTAAAAAGAGAAGTGAAAGGGAGTGAAAGAAATGAAATGACTGAATGAAGGAATGAAGGAATGAAGGAATTAATGAATGAATGAAAGAAAAAAAGAAAAAAGCAAAGAACAATTCAGAATAAAAGAAAGAAAGAAAGAAAGAAAGAAAGAAAGAAAGAAAGAAGATGGGACGCATCAGTAAAGAAGTGAATGAGATATAAAGGAAGGAATGGACGCAAAATTTAAAATTGCCAAAGAAAGAAAGAAAGAAAGAAAGAAAGAAAGAAAGAAAGGGACAAAAAATTTTTAAAATGCATAAGAAAAAGAGATAAAATTAAAAAAAAAAGCAAGAAAGAAAGAAGTAAAAAAGAAAGGGTGGCAAAATGCTTTCAAAAAAAAAAAGGTGGTGAGAATTAAAAATACAATAGAAAGAAAGAAAGAAAGAAAGAAAGAAAAGAAAGAAAAAAAGAAAGAAAGTCAAAGAAACAAAAAGAAAATCAAACAAAGAAAGAAAGAAAAAGAAAGAAAGAAAGAAAGAAAGAAAGAAAGAAAGAAACAGAAAAGGAAAGAAAAAAGAAAAGAAAGAAAGTCAAAGAATAAAAAGAAAATAAAGAAAGAAAGAAAGAAAAAGAAAGAAAGAAAGAAAGAAAGAAAAACAAAGTCAAACAGACAGACGGGAAAGAAAAAAGAAAAGAAAGAAAGAAAGAAAGAAAGAAAAAAGAAAGAAAGAAAGAAAAGAAAACAAACAGACAGACGGGAAAGAAAAAGTTAAAAGAAAGAAAGAAAAAAAAAGAAAGAAAAAAAAGTCAAACAGACAGACGGGAAAAAAAATGAAAGAAAAGAAAAAAGAAAAGAAAAAGAAAGAAAAATAAAGAAAGAAGAAAGAAAGAAACGCAAAATCAAAAATGCATAAGAAAGAAAGAAAAAAGAAAGTGTGGCAAATTTTAAAATGCATTAGAAAAAAGAAAGAAAGAAAGAAAGAGAATAATAATAATAATAAAAAGAGAAAGGAAAATGAAACCCGGATAAATGAAAGAGAAATTTAAAAAGAAAAAGGGGAAAGAGAATGAATGTTTAAAGAACCAAAAAATAATGAAGGCAATAAAAGACGAAAGATAAAAAAACAGAAAGAAAGAAAGAAAGAAAGAAAGAAAGAAAGAAAGAAAGAAAGAAAGAAAAAGAAAGAAAGAAAGAAAAAGAAAGACAGAAAGAAAAAAGAAAGAAAGAAAAATACGCGAAAGAGAAAAAGGAATAAAATCCAAATAAATGAACGAAAGAAAAAATACGAAGAAAAAAATCAAACAATGTACAACTAAATGAAAGAAATCTAATAAAGAAACAGTGAAGTATGAAAGAGATTAAAAGAAGAAAAGATAGAAAGAAAGACTAATAAAAAAGAGTGGCTGGATAAGAAAGAAAGGAAAAGATTTATTAACGTCAAAGAGATTTGAAAGAAAGAAGAGGCATTGACTTTTAGTAAACGTTAACGATTGCCTGTCTAGCCCAGAGTTTCTCAACCAGTGTTCCCCGGAACCTGAGGCTTCCGTAAGAGGTCGCTAGATGTTCAGCGAGAAGCTGTGATAAATAGGCTATAGCAGTTTTTAGCAATTTTTATAATCGTAATTTTACTCTACACACACGGCATATTGTTGTTTAATCCTTGTTTATTACAATAAAGGTTTCAACCTTTTATATTATTTAAAATTGTAATAATCATAGATGTATATAGCGATGTCAGTATCGCGCCAGTGTGAAACCGTTTTCATTGGTTAGTGGACAGGACCTGTACGTGGCGGATTCGTGTATCATTGACTGACTCACTCGAGTATAGAGTGAGTCTCCATATATTACGTTTACCACATGAACTACGATAAAATATATGAGATAGAGAGTAATAATGGTATCTCATAATTTTTTTGTAGGGTTTCACTGAGTCATGAAAACAATTTTAAGGGTTCCACAATGGTAAAGATGTTGAGAGATGTTGTTCTAGCCCAATATCTCGAGTTAAGTAAATATTGATAGTTATAAACGCTCAATCAAAACCAAATGTTGCACTCTAAAATCACTTATCACATATTTCCCCCTTTTCCATCCCAATAAAAAAAAAATACCTTTTTAACACTTTTGAAAAAAAAAATAAAGAAAAAGAAAAAAAAAAGACGGTGGAATGTTTCAATTCAAAAAAAAAAGACTGTTCTTATTTTTTAATTTTTGTTTTAATAATAATAATTTTTTTTTTTAAAAAAAGCGATCCCCAATATAAGCACCAGTCTGCCTATATAATTATTTAATTATTAAAATAAAATAAAAAAAAATTTAAAAACGAAGGCATAGTATCCGAAACTAACACAATGCCTTTTACAAGTGACGGCGTAACCAATGAAGTTTCCAGCAACTAATCGTTACTATACCCCACTTATCAACAGCACATTATCACACGCATTTTACTTACCGCTTGCTTGGTTTTTCGTTTCTTTCTTTGTTTGCTTTACTAACTTTTCTGCTCACAATTATATGAAAAGAATGTAATAAAGTCCAAAAAATTACGAAGGTGATAACAATTTTTAACTTCTTTCATTCAATAAAAAAAAATAAAATAAAACCAGAAAAATGTTGCGTTTTTCTTGTAATAATTAAAAAAAAAAAAAAAACAAATTTCAATCTATTGCACAAATAATTTTTCAATATGCATTGATCATTGACAATAAACATTCTAGAAGGTACGCATAAAATTGAAATATTGACATATATATTTAAAAGACCCTTATACAAGTGTGTTTGTGTTTGTAGAATGTATAATAATATTTTAAAAGAAAGAGAGAATGGCGAGACAATATTGAAAAACCTATAAACGCGCGTTTTGCCGACGGCTTTTCGATTCGGGATATTCACGTAGAAAAAATGTATAAAGAAAATACGCTGAGATCTTTTAGCATAAAACACTAAAAGGTCTAATACATATATCTATCTATCTATCTATCTATCTATCTATCTATCTATCTGGTGTAACAGCAAAATTGTCTAAATCGTGTAACAGAATAGGATAATTGCCACAAAATGTTTAATATCTAAAGAACAACTAAATTAATTGAGTTTCCTTTGTTCAGATTTTCAGATAAGACGTTTAGCCACCTTGACACCATTTGTCATAAGAATCACTGAAAAACTCTTGTGTTATTCAGCTAGAAAGAGAACAGGTTAAAATCGTTTTGCGTCAGACATACTGATTTCCGAAAGTAGCAATGGTGAGACGAAAAAGATCGTTCAGGGCTTCAGTAATGGTACCAAAATCCATACTATCGTTTCTGTCTTCAAAGTCCATTCAAGAACCATCAAGAGAACGGTGAATAAATTAAAAAAAAAAGGTCAGCAGTAGATAAGACAACTGAATCAGGAGGTCAAAACAGGAAAATGATTCATCATTTCAACTTAGAGCTAAATACATTCATATTGTTCAAAGTAGAGTCCAATAGAACTGTGAAAACTTCGAAGATTTCCAGTAAGATATCTTTAATGATTTCTTAGATACAACGGTTCAAAGCATAAGCTAATAATTGTATAATTTTGCTGCGACAAAATTTGGACAGTTTTCATGTTACACCCGGCAGTATATATATATATATATATATATATATATATATATATATATATATATATATATGTGTGTGTGTGTGTGTGTGTGTGTGTGTGTGTGTGTAATAAATCTGTGTAAAACGAACGCTTTCTGGTTTCTGTTCGTCGGATGTGATAAGGTAATTTAGTTTATTGCCACAATTATGCTAAAAATACAAACACTTTTTCCTTATGCACCGTTTTCTTTCATTCCTCTGGACGCAATATATATATATATATATATATATATATATATATATATATATATATATAACATACATCCTACACTGGTCAAAATCATAAGACCAGATACAAAAGAGCTAAATAAATATAAAATACTGTTATTCTAATCGAAATATATTTGCGAACATTTACATTTAATTATAAAATGTACTTTATCAACAAGCAAGTATATATATATATATATATATATATATATATATATATATATATATATATATGAAAAAAAACAAATGATGATTGGGCCAATAGCACGGAAGGAATTATAGATAAGGCGAGGAAGAGTAAAGTGGAATTTTGGACAGGGGTAAAGGTCAATCGACATTACATTTGAATATTTGAATATTATAGTTATCAGCGCAGCAAATGATAGGAATGGAGTTCCACTGACGGGAGGTGCGAGAAAAGAAGCAGTTGGAGTTGAAGAGATGGCTGCATTTAATCGTTTCGACAGTGAAAGAGTGGGACCGAGATGCCAACCTAGTAGCACGCTTAAATTAATGCAGTTTGGAAACCAGTGAAAGTTGCTCACCAGAGCAGTTGTCATGAAAGTATTTGTAGAAAAGACAGAGGGAATCCACAGCACGTCTGTTAGATAGCGACTGCTGACGGGATGCCAGATCAGGACCCAACATGTTGCATATCCGTCTCTGGATTTTGTAGAGGACCTCGAGATGAACAGCTGGAGCACCAGACCATATATGGCAGCAGTATTCCATGCAAAGATGAATGGTTGACGTGTAGATTTGATGAAGTCCGACGAGAAGAACCTGACCGAGCGTTTCACAGTTTTTGAAATGATCGGGCAGGAATCAATTATCACAAATAATAGGGCAATGGAAATTACAATTTTTGGAAGGTAAAAGGATAACATTTTGGGATCTGCAAACATTTAGTCTTAAACATGAATAAAAATCTCAAGAAGAGGAAACTCCAGATGTCAAAATCCGTTGAAGGCATTATATCATATATATATATATATATATATATATATATATATATATATATATATATATATATATATATATATATATATATGAAGAAATATAGTTTCAAGGTGTGCTATATTTATGGGATAAAGTGCTCGATATCAGAGATGGAGCGTGTAAATATAAAAGTGAAACATAGAAGTCAACACTCAGAGGCGACAGTCTGTTTCATGCTATATGCAATCGTCAGGCCACGTGGGCTGTTATTTTTCTCGGCTATTTATACATATACGGGTCATTGGTGCCTTGTGGGTAGTCTATTATGGCGGTTATTTTACCGGAAGTCGTTTATTTATTTATTTGGGTTAAATTATTTTGTTTGATTTTATTTAATTTTATTTTTTTGTTTCTTATTTTATTTATATATCTATTTATTTACTTATTTTTTAATCAGTGTTTTTTTTTTTAACGTAGTAAAAATTTGTTTATATCACTTATTTAATAGTTTTGTTTTGGTTTGAGAATTTATTTAAAAGCATTTGTTCCGTTTTTGGGGTTGGTTGTTGTAGTTTATTCTAACTATTATTTTGACAGAAACAGTTTTTAATTTGTGTTTATTTGGGTTGATTATCTTTATTTGTTTTTTCTAACGGTAACTTTATCGGGATTGGTTATTTTATTTATTTACTTGGATGAATTTAGGTCAATTTATTTTACTTCTATATTTTCTCGTTTCGGTTTTCGATTTTTAAGTAACGTAGTATTTATTTATTTATTTTTATTTTATTTTATTTTATATTAGTAAGCAAGTAATCAGACGAGACTTCCACGGGTTTCCACTTTTGGGGTTAAAATGGCGTTTGAATCTTTTTCAACACTAAACGGGTGTGACCTAGATGCCAATCTAATGTCCCGCTTAAATCCATGTAAGTCGGAGCAACAGGGAAAAAAAGATCGTCAGAGCAGTTACCATGAAAATATTTGTAGAAACAACATAAGGAAGCCACATAACGTCAGGATGGATTATATTGCAGATCATTCTTTGGATTTTGTCAAGGACTTCCAGATGAATAACAAGAGCACCAGAGCATATATGGCAGCAGGATTCAGTGCTCCAACGAAATGGTCGATTTGTAAACTGACCAAAGGTTGGTGACCCCTCTCTGTATTTCGAAGAATCTCTTAAAATTTGCTATCTCTTTTCGAGCTAGAATAGCATTTTCTTCTCGAATGGATTTTCATATGTTCTATAACTAGTTTAGAAGTTGCCCTATCAACCAATACATGGAACAATAATGATAGTCTGTTTTTGCTGCATGAAAAATTTCAAAGCAACGACTCGTGTATACGAGACGCGGAATCGAATATCGCGTCACAGCTCGGGACATCACACATGACCACGCGAGAGTGAAAACGAGAAGTATTAAGTATGGGAAGTCGTTGGTATAAACCAATGGCTTCTGTTACCAATTATAGGCATTTAAGAATATTTGTGGAGATTTCATAGTTTATTTTGTTCAGGTTAGGTTTCAACTGTTTTATGTATATAGCTTCAAGAATTTTTAGTTTTTTGTTTATTGTTTTCATGTTTAAGTATAGTTGTGTTTTCAACAAGGATTTTCCGGAATTGTGTATGCAGCCAGGCATGTTGTTTTAAATGTCTAAAAATGTTAGCTAACACGTTAGCTTAAAATGTTAAATGTTAGCTTAGATTGGATTTAAACATCTATCAAATGGTGATGTCCTTTTGTCCTCACATGATAATGTTATTAAACTTATCTGACAATATGAAAGGAACTTACTCCAAATAAATAGACAGGGCTTTTGATTAGATCTTCATCACAATAGTTAGATGCGATAGGCAACAATAAACTACAAAAGGACTCAAAATTGATCGCTGCATTTAAGTTTTGCTTAAACAATTAAGCTTATCTTTTAAAAGTTCAATAATAATTCTTCTGCCACCACTTGATTTAAAGACAGTTTGATGTACGTAGGTCCTTACTTTCCGTACAAATAATTATTTTTTATTTCATTAGTGACTATCACTGGATTTTGTAATTAATTTCAATTATTTCCAAGTTTATTCCCAGGTTATAAAAATTTTGTCGCAAAACTCACGTATAAAAATCGCTGAAAACAATCGTAGTAATGAAAACTTGGGAATCCAAAATTTGAGGATTGCTGGTCTGGAATGTATGCTCACGGAGTCGACCTGGTTTGAAAACGGTATGACATCTTGGGCTACGACCTCTAGGAGTAAAGTTGAAAACACAGACAATTTTATTTTGAAACACTAATTTGAGAAAAAAATATTTTTTCATTTGAACATGAGATATTGAAAGTTAGAGAGTTGTGTCCCTTTAATTGTTTTTATAAGTAGAAGCCAATATGGCGGAATCCGAAACCCATCGTCATAATGAAAAATTGGGAAACCAAAATATCAGGATAGCAGATCCGAATCCGACCGGGAAAGTTATTTAATTTGCTCACGGAGTCGATTTGATTCCAAAATGGTATGACATGCTGGGGTACGGCCTCTAGGAGTAAAGTTGAAAAAGTGTGACACAGTGAAACACTGATATTCGCCTTTATTATATAGATTGATTTTTTTTAGCGCGTCTATTCCGCTACCGAATGTAACATAAGGTCGATGTTTAAAGTAGGTTTAATGGTAATACCGAGAAAAATTGCTGAGGACCCATTGGTGCCGGGTAATGACCCCAGTCCCGTCTACCTAGAGCTTGACCTTAATTTTGAAACAACCCAGCCGAAGCCAGGTTATTATATATACTGTAATAATGATAACATGCGCAGGATCTGCCCAGTATTCGCTTTCTACTTTCAATAGTGTCCAAAAGTGTCTCCACGTCCTTGTAGGCGATGAATTATTTTCCACCTGTCTTTGCGAAACCTTTCTCACAGACCAGACGTTTCTAGTCTCTCATTTCTCTATCGTTATTTCCATGAAGAATGTCCAGATGAACTACACTCTTTAGTTCCACCAATTCTAACCTTTACGGGCAACAGCCGCCAGTCCACGCATATTTTAACGAACCATCATTCTCTTCGTATTCGCCTGTTGAGTTTTAAGATCCATTCAAGCAGCTTCTACACACGAAGCGCTGCCTTGTGGAAGCGACTTTCCAAGTGGGTTTAAAATTTTAGTTAAAACTTTTTTTTCTGAACGCCATGCATTAACGCGCTAAATAATTTCCGCATCCTGGCAACGTTATTGGTCCTGATCTGGCATCACAGGTTCAGTCACATTTCCACTGCCGTAACGGACCTTCCCTGAGCACTTTCTATAAATATTTTCACCGTAATTCTTCCGATGACCTTCCCTCGTTGACGCCTAGACTTCACAAATTTACGCGCAGGAATACAATGGCACAGCCGTCTAATAATTCCATGCTGAAATTGAAAGCTGTAAGCGTAAATTTCATTCTAATAGTTACTTCTCTCGCTCTTCTCTCTGGAGGAACTGTCTTCAAGGCTCTTGCTTGAAGAATTCTCTTTCAGGTTTTTGTTTGAGAAACTCTTTTCCCGGTTATTGCTTGAGGAACTCTCTTCCAGGTTCTTGAATGAGAAATGAGGAACTCTCTTTCAGATTTTTGCTTGAGGAATTCCTTTCGAAATTCTTGAATGATGATTTTTTCCCAGGTTCTTGCACGAGGAACTCCCTTCCAAATTCTTGCTTTTCTGTCAACTACGATATTTTAAAAATATTGAATGGAATGCTAATCTCAACTTCTGCCTTCTTTATTCGAAGAATGTCCTTTTATTGTTATCTCTAGGCTTTCTTTGGATGACATGATTTAAAAAATAGATTAAGTGAGGTTCGGAATTTACTAATTATTAAATCCACAGGGTGGTTCCAGAAATATCGACATCGAGTTTATTCTTTTCGAGAATCATTTTCTGGACAGAATGAGTGGAAGAAGCGCCAGTTTTGAAAAGATGAAGATCGGATTAAATAGTTCCGATTAATTAATTTTTACGGTTTATCAACCTTTTCGGGTTATTCTCTGCGGGAAAATATTTTAAATTATACGAATAATATATGGCAATAATTACTAAAAAAACTCATACTAAGGATTTACTGATGAAATTCATACTAATTAATGTACAGATGGAGGAGGAAGAGAGGACCTTTTCTTCGCTGGACATTACTCCAAGGAAGCGTACAATGATTGCAACGCTACACGAACACACTGGAAAGGCTTGCCAGTGAGCAATTCGACTAACGACTGGCTCAGAAACATTCCTGAGTTAAATCCAATCGTGTATCTGGGATCAATCTACAAGGAAAGACTTCGTGGAATAGACATACGAAGTATTAATGTGTGCACTTGGTCAAGCTTCATTGGGAAAATACAAAAAAAAGGTCAGTAATCAAGGAATCATTAGTTTTGTTTCAATTAATTTGCACAAGGGCGTACTTTACTCTCAGATGTAAGACATTAAATCAAAAAGAAATAATAATAATAATAATGTGCAAGAATTTCAAAATCAAAACCTCTGAGAGATGGTATACCATCAATCAAACACAGTTACCCAAAATAACGATGTAACTATCCCCCGGGACATGTCAATTCAAACTGAAAGGGAAATAAAAGCCAACAGACTTCATATTATCATAAAAGACAAGAAATTCAGGAAGTGTATGCTTATTGACATAGCAGTAACGTTTGAGAGAAAACCCTCCATAAAGATTATCGAGAAATTATCCAAATACAAGGACCTGAAGGTCGAGTGTAGGAAATGAAGACTGAGATTGTACCAATAGTAATCGGAGCTCTGGGCCTCGTCAGAAACGGAATGGACAATTTTATTAGTATCAAG
>CAHIKZ030001782.1:412500-445000 GCA_903632075.3 Acanthosepion pharaonis | reverse complement strand
TTTTTATTGACGTGGTATTTCCTGCAGATTGTAAGGTAATGTTCAGATTTTCAAATAAAAACTATCAAAAGACTTGAAATCTAAAAACAGTGGTACATAAAGGCATAGGTAATTCCACTTGTAGTTGGAGCACTCGGCTCGATTAAAAAAGGTACTGATAAACTCAGTGAAGGGATCATCGCTGGTAGCCCGCCATGCCTTAAAGAAATACAAAAAAAAATAAATGGACTCACAAGTGTACGTCACACATTACGAAGAGCTATAAAAAGAGTTAATAAAATAGGTGTGTGCTTAGGTAAAAAAAAAATGTTAAGTGAAAATATCATTATGTCAGTTCTGACCTTTAGTCTTTGGTTGTGACCCGGAAAGGAATGAGTTTACAACTAAAATCAAAGAAAAAATATAATAATAATAATAATAATAATAATAATAATAATCACTGTCACATAATCGACTAACACGAATTGCAGAATCCCAGACTCCATGAATTAAAGCGCCCTACGAGGCTGGCACGCCGCTCTCACCCTTTACACTGTAGAAACTTTTAAATGTAGCCGTCTCTTCTACTCCAATAGCTTCATACCTCGCACCTCTCGCTTGTGGAACACCCTTCACTGTCGAAACTCCTAAATGTAGCCGTCTCTTCTACTCCAATAGCTTCATGTCTCGCACCTCTCGCCTGTGGAACTCCCCCTTTTTTTCCAGTTTTTTGAGAGCTATAATCTTCAACTATTCAAATGTAATGTCAATCGACATCTCCAGTTACCTTGATCTATCCACTATCCTTCTCTTCATCCTTTCTTCTATCACTCCTATCTGCTCTCGCTCCAAATCTTCTGCAACGCCCTGCATCCCAGTGGCTTCCCGCCTTGCTCGGGGCGTAATGCTTATAAAAGAAAGAAATGTGACACATGGGAACATCAACAATTCCCGTTGTAGTTGGAACCTTAGGATTGGTTGGAAACGATTCTAGTAGACTAATTGTAATGATCCCTGAAAGCCTGTGCTTTAAAGAAATACAAAAAATTGTTCTCGCGAGAACAGACCGCACCTTACGAAGGGCTTTGTCTATGAAAAAATTTTTTTATTTTTTATTTTTTTTGCAGTGGAAAAAGTCATTTCTAACCTTAGGTCCCTGGGCGGGACCCGGAAAGAAATGAGTACACATCAGAAATCAAAGGAAATAAAATAATAGTAGTAGTATTAGTAGTAGTAGTACTAACAGAAATCATCTTTAAATAACCGAAGCCAGATATTATAGATTTTTTGAAGTAGAGTATATCTTGGTGTTTCTTTTTGATACTCGAGTAATTGAAAATAAGGGGGATGTGGATAAATATTGGGAACAGAAATGGCAATGGAAAGGGGTCTGAAATTGTTGGGAGGTGACTGTGATCACCATAGTTATAAACGATTCAGGTGTTATTGCTAAAGATATCCATATGTGTATTCCTCGGTCAGCCGGAAATATCTACTCCGAAATTCTACAAACACTCTTTTAGTAACTTCGAATACCTTGAGGAATGCGCTGAACATCTGAGATGGCGGGTATCAACTTGATACTCAGCTGAATAGAACCACTTATTGTGCAGCTTTGAAGATGAGATGAAAAAGAATAATAATAATAATAATAATAATAACAACAACAATAATAATAAGTTGTCAAAATACAAGGATCTTGAAATAGAAATCTCAAAAATGTGGCATATGGGAACATCAACAATCCCTTTTGTAGTTGGAGCCCTAGGACTGGTTGGAAAAGATTGCAGTAGACTAATTGAAGGAATTCCTGGAAGTCCATGCCTCAAAGAGATACAAAAATTGTTCTGACAAGTACAGCCCACACTTTACGAAGGGCTTTATCTATGTAATATATATATTTTATTTTTTTTTTTTGTCAGTGGAAAGTGCCATGATGCCATTTCTAACCTTAGGTCCCTGGGCGGGACCCGGAAAGAAATGTGCAAACGTCAGAAATCAAAGAAAATAATAATAATAATAATAATAATAATCTAGCCTTATTTGAAATGCAAATGTATGTTAATGAAAATTGCTAATATAATTTTTAAATTTTCTCAATAAAATTCTAAGAGAATATTTCATTTAAATTTGATCTCAAGTGAAAGATTTATCAAACGTTTTACCAAACAAATAAATATAGCAAAAGAAATAATAATAATAATAATAATAACAACAACAACAACAACAACAACAACAATAATAACAACAAAAACAACAACCTCGGATTGATTGGAGGTTTCAATAGACATATTGAAGAGATTCCTGGTAGCCCATGCCTTCAAGAAATACAAAAAAAATGGTACTCACAAGTACAGCCCACACCTTACGAAGCGCTTAATCTATGTAAAATATGTGGGGGTTATATATATATATATATATATATATATATATATTATTTTTTTTTTTTGTTTTCAAAACTGCTCAGTGGAAAATGTATTGATGTCATTTCTGTCCTTAGGTCTATCATCGGGACCCGGAAAGAAATAAGTACACACCAGAAACCAAACGAAATACAACAATAATAATAATAGAAGAATGGGTAAATATCTACACTGGAAAATATGCAACTTTTACGGGAAGAAAACTGCAAGAAATTGGTATGAACATCACCCAGACCATTCTTACCGAGAGAGAACTTATAACAATTTGATGGGACTTTATAAAAGACACTTGACAGAGCAATGACCCCAGAACAGAATGTGCATTTTTATTGACACGGCAGTCCCTTCAGAATGTAATGTATCTTTGAAGATCTTCAAAAAACTATCAAAATATTAGGATCTTAAAGTGGAAATCTCAAATACGTGGCACATGATGTCTTAAAACAATTCTACTTGTAGTTGGCGCTTTCGGATTCATTGGAAAAGTTTCCGATATCTTCAGCGAATGTATTCCTGGTAGCCGATGTCTTAAAGAAATAGAAAAAATTATTCTCACAAGTACAGTTCTCATTGCGAAGAGATTTATCAATGTAAAATGTGTGTCATCTTAGGTTTTGTTTTTCAGTAGAAAATGTCATGAAGCCATTTTTGATCTTAGGTCTCTGGGTGGGAGACCCGGAAAGAAATCTGTATACAATAAAACTCAAAGAAAAACCCATAATAAAATTCTAAGAAAATATTTCATTTACATTTGGTCGCAAGTGTACGATTTATCAAAGGATTTTATCAAACAAATAAATAAAGCAACAGCATAAATAATAATAATAATAATAATAATAATAATAATAATAATAATAATAATAATGAATAATGAATTCCCCACACGCATTTTATTCTAAAAAATAATAAACAAAATTAGGGGTACGTATTATGCACAGCTACAAAAAATCTTTAAAATATCGCCATTTCCTAGATCGATTTCAGTTGCGAAATGACTACTCACCGCAAACATATGACAATTTGACACTAACATTTGGCGATTGCGACCCATTAAGGATGTCAAATACAATCACATGTACCGAGCAATACTTACAAATGTAAAATAAAATAAGAATTATCATAAAACTAAATTAGAATAATATTATTCTATGTTTAAAACCATTTTTAAAAAGAGTAGGAAGCGCTGGCCGTAATTAAATTGGAAAGTTACAAATTATAGGGTTTGATTACCAAACAAGGAGTTTGCATATCGATGTAATGAATATGCATACACCTGGGTTCCCCCTCACAGTAATAGGATTGGCTGGTGTCAGCCATAAATACAGACTGATGTGGAGTTACGGGACGGTGCCTTGCCTACGCCTATTGCCTACCAATACGACGAGGACCAGTCCATTACGGTTACCTGCTAGATTGTCCTACTCGGTTACAGTAGTTCAAAACCACTTTGCTACTTCGAACAAATATATCCCTTTCCGGGACATATCACATATTATGCGTGAGTAGAAGCATTTTCCCACACTTTCAGCGTATTATACGTGGGGAATTGCGCTAATAATAATGAATAATAATAGCAATAATAATAATAAAAATAATGATGATTATATTTTTCGCGAAAATATTGAGAGAAATGGAAACTCTTTAGAAGCTAACATTCTTAGATTTCTTTAGAATCCTAAGAATTCTGCAGACTTGCTGACACTTTCTTCTCATATGCCTGACCGATAACTCTCGCGCGAATGTATAAAACATTGGTGATAATAATAAAAAACAAAATCTAGTAAAGATTATAAAATAATCATGGACGCTATATGATAGCGTCTCTAAATTTATTCTGGCTACAAAAAATATTTAAACAATTTAGAATCTATTTTTTTTATATCGTCCAATTCGGTTGTATAGTTGACTTTCTAAAATTCAAATGAGAACCCAAGATATCGAATTAGAAATAAGTATCCACACCAAGCAATAACTTTATTCCAATATTTAGAAATTTAGATGAGAAGATTATTTGATTAAAATTAAAAATGCAAGAATCTTGATGACTAAAATTGGAAAAAAATAAAATAAATAATCGATGTATATGTAGCTTAGTAGTTAGAAGATGGGTTTAGGATTTAATATTATCAAAAGTGGTTCTATTATTTGGTTGGGTGTTGTGGTTTAATGGGTATCGGAATGGAGAGACGAGTTCGAATTCAAGTTGATAAAAAAAGACAAGTCAAAACACACTAAGAGATAAAACCATCAGTAATTATTGTTTAAAATTAAATAGCATTGGTTTGTCATTAGATGGCAAATTTTTATGATTTTAGCAATTGTAGGGAGAGGTCTATTTTTCATTGTATTTGTTGTGGTGTCCTCCCTCTAAAGAGTCTCTGTTGGACTCTTCCGTCTACTATATAATTAGTAGGAGAGAAGGCCTTGGGAGAACAGTCGACCAGACTGTTCATTTCTGTTGAACTCTCTGCCTCGGCAGAGAGGAACTCATACGAAGCATTATCACAGGGCAAAGTTTCCTCCGGGGAGGTAAACAGGCCCTGAACCCGTCTAGGCGGGTTCAAAGGGAATTATTTTTTAGCCGAGCCTACGGGCTCGGAGAAACACACGTTAAACTCGGCCTTGTGCCACATACATCCCTCGCGGTGGGAGCCTGTTAAATATAACAGTAGACCAGACTGTTCAACTGTCGAAATCACTGCTTCAGTTGAGGAACCCGGACGAGACTTTGCTGCAAAGTTTCGTCCGGGGATTTTGATTTTTTGAACCCGTTTAGGCGGGTTCAAAGGGAATATTTTTAGCCGAGCCTACGGGCTCAGAGTAACCACTATAAACCGGCCTTGTGCCACATACATCCCTCGTTGGGGACTGTTAAATATTAACAGTCGAAGATGTTGTGACTAAGTAAATGGTTAAAGAAATTACAAAACAAGTAATATATATATATATTAACAGTAAGTACATCAGATGATTATTACACAACTAGTGTGTGTGTGTCGGTTGACCCAGCGTTCAATCTATTCGACTGTTATATTTACCAGCCTTCCCACGAGGTAAGATGTGGCACAAGCACGAGTTTACTCTGGAGCAATCCGAGCCCGTAGGCTTGGACGAAAATTTCCCCGTAGACCCCGTATAAAACGGGGTCGGGTAGCTGTTTACCGAGAGGAGACTTTGCTTTTCGACATAGCCTCATCTGGGGATCCTTTCTGCCCGGAGGCAGTGGGTCTGACCAGCAAAGCTGAAAGAGATCTATTCGACTGTTCCTCCAAGGCCTTCTCTCCTACTAATCTTATAGTAAGCGAAAGATTCCAACATAGACTCTTTAGAGGGAGGACACCACAACAGTATCAGATGTTTTTTAAAAAAAAATTCTTTGCAATTGGGATGATATTGTTGGTAGATAGAGTAATATATTTTAATTTGTTGGATTTGCTAGAATGGTTAATTATATTTTTTAATATTTGATGAGTCTTCTGTATCACATTGAATATGAAATAATTAAGTTTTTAGAGAAGGTTCAATGTATTTCTCACCATCTTGTAAATATTCAGAGCTACAAAATCTGAGTGCAATTAAATAGAATCTCATAATTATTCTGAATTTTATTTTGTTGTTATGGTGAGAATAGAAATTTATGAGGTAATTTTTATTAATTGATTTGTGATGGACAATTAATTTTAGGTCATTATCACTACAGTTTGACTTGATGTCAAGGAAATGTAATGTGTTGTCTGTTTCTGTTTTGGAAGTAAATTCTATTGTATGTTTGACTTTGTTTAGTTCATATTCAAGATCAGGTTGTTTATATTAATGGAGCATCATCAATATATCAGAAATATATTGATTGTTTAGATAAAATACTTTGGAAAGAACCAGATTCAAGAAAATCCAATAAAAGACAAACCAAAACACCCACTACAAGGTGAAACCATCAGTCATCTGTATTTTTTATAAAAATTATTGTTAAAAGTGAAATAGTTTGTGATTAGATAGCAAATTTTTATGATTTTAGCAATTGTAGGGAAATTCTATTTTTGGTTGTATTAGATGCTTTTTTTTTTTAAATTTAAGCATTTGTTAACATTGATGTTGGTTTTAAGGGTTTTAATATTTAAACTAACCATGAGTTTGTCATATTTATTTCTCTTAGTTTTTTGATCAGTTTGCCTGAAATTTTAATATGCAATCGGCTGATTGTCCTAAAAAGTGAGATTAAAATCTTTGTTTTTTTCTTTTACTAGTTTGGGGAGAGGGACACTATCAGTACCTGATATAATGGAGAATATTGGAATGCCTGCTTTGTGGGTTCCAATTACTGTGAATTTAATTTTTTCCTGATAATATAAAAAAATAAGGAAGCAGTCTATTTGAAACACAACTATGCACTAAAAATAACATTTGAAGTAATATGCTTTGTATTAAAAAATAAAATCCTTTAATTTCCTGATATATATATATATATATATATATATATATATATATATATATGTGTGTTTTTTTCTCTATAGGTGCAACAGAGAAGATGTCTGCAATTTTTATTTTAAACTTATTTTCTGGAGAAGATCCAAAATTAAAGTGTTGTCGGAGTTACCTCCTCCTTTCGCTCCTTAAACTAAGAGAACAGGTCATTTCGACCTTGACCTCTCGTTCATGTTCCCTATACACTGTTAACCCGTGGGAGAGACTAGCAAATCCCCTTTTTAGTTAAGTTATACTACAAACCTAGTTGTAATATACTGCTAGTCATTTTTAGGCCTTAGTTCCCTTTAGCTAACCTCGTAGTATTTTATTATAGACACTTTACTGTTAGCTTATCCAATTCTCTTGCCGGTCTCTCTTATCACAGGGCAGTAGCTTCTCACTAAATTGCGGTCGGCTACTGAAACGGTCGGATACGCAGGCCCCTGGCCTTCGTTGGCCAGGGCCGTCGATAACCGGGCTGCGTATTAAGTTAGGCTCCCATTTTTTTTGTCTGCCAACTTTCTTTCTCTCTTCTTCGCCTACTACGCCTGGCTCCTTGGCCCTGTTCGACTATCGGCATTCCGTCCCTACTGGCTGCCTGCACGTCGTCCTTAACCTTTCCCGTACACTATGTTAGTAATTAATACGGGAGGTTACTAATATTGAACTCGACCGGCAAACACGCAACGTGACATGCCCGAACAACGCCAGCTCTTCTTTCCTTCCCAACACGTCAAGTTGGCAACCCGACAACAATCAACTTCAACAACCAACAGCGATCATCCCGGCCAACATCAACTTCACCTGCAACAACCGACAGCGATCATCCCGGCAACGATCAACTTCAACAACCAACAGCGATGATCCTGGCAACAACCCACATCAGCTTCAACCCCCAACAACGATCATCCTGGCAACTACCAACACCAACCTCGACCATCAATGCCTGCACCAGAACTTCTGCACCTCTACCGCTTCCGACCACCTTTATTTCCTTTTCTTTTCTAGAATAAATCAGCATATATCATATATGTCCTCGTTCTGTCGTCTATATTGTTTCACCGTCAGATTTAACGTCTTCAAAAATGTCAGCGGGCCTCTTGTGACCTCAATCACCCTTGTGTGATACGGGGCCGCTCCGGGGGCCCGCTACAGTGTTGCGTGCTGCCAAATGTTTTTTGTCTAATTGTTTAAACTGTTCCTCTGCTGTTTCGCAATGTCATTCATGATTCTGACTTGTAGCAATTGTAGTTTGTGCTTAAATTCACTTGTTTAGCTGTAACAGATCAGCTGCAAAATCACAAACAGAAAAGGACTGAGATTGAAATAAAGGATACATTTGAGTTCTTCAACAATTAAAAGGAAACTTATAAGGTGGTTCTATTATTTGGTTGTGTGTTGTGGTTTTATGGGTATCGGCACGCAAAGTTGAGTTCGAATTCAAGTCGAGTTCTTTCGATTTACTTAGACACTACTACAATTGGGAAAGGTATCACTCTATCTCGTCTCCCCCATGTGTTGAATAGCAGAACAGACTGGGTTCTTTAGACTTGGTCAGCAACCAGTCTACCACCAGAAAGTAATGGCAACAAAAAAAAAAAATCTTGCCTCGTCAGTCATGTATTGAAAGATACATGATCCCCCAAGCGTGTAGTACGTATGACACCCAACTGATGAAACCACGAGGAATGTATATGGCGCAAGGTCGAGTTTACCGTGGGTTTTCCGAGCCCGTAGGCTCGGCCAAAAATATCCCCTTTGAACACGTATAAACGGGTTAAGGCCCTATCTAACTCCCTGAACGAAACTTTGCCCAGTCGTATAAAAATATATATGTAAGCTTTTCGAATCAAAGCCAAAACTATGTCAACACTGTAGAATTAAAACTTGGCGCTGATGCAGCTCACTAGTTAGAGGAATGGTCGAAGACTTAATATTAGCCGAGTTGAGTGCATTTATATATATATATATATATATATATATATATATATATATATATATATATATATATATATATATATTCATGCCTGTTTCATTAAATAATATAGACAAGTTTTGTCTATTTATTTTATGCAAATTCTTTTCATATCGTCTGATAAGCAACATTATTATCAAAAAGAAGAAAAATCAAATCAATATTGATAAATATTTTTAATCCTATCTAACATTATTATCATCAAAGATGACAATTACATATATATATATATATATATATATATATATATATATATATATAAATTCTAATCAAAGCTAACGGTATTTTTACCTGTACATTATACTTTTTAGAGGCATGAATTCGATTCTTGCCACCTCTTCAACTGCTATATCTCGTCACTGACATGTCACGATTAATGCTGAACAGATAATTGGTCAACTACTTACAATATCATCATCATTATCTTTTCCTTCTTCATCATCATCATCATCATCATTATCCCCATGGCTGTTGTAGGTTCGTGTCGTGGGCCCTGAAACCAGACGGAGCCCATCCGTTTCCAGATCTACCACGCTGGATCTTTTTCCAATGTGTTCTTCTCGCTTTTGACTCCACCCCAAGAAGCTATCCGCCCATCCTGTACGATAACAATACATGTCATCGCACATGCGGTATACAGAGCTCTTGGACCTCATTGTATGAGGTAACTGCTGACCCTAGAAGAAGACACATTCGTCACCTTTGGCAGGTCATGTTTTAAATCTTGCTGATTGGTTAGCCACCTATCCTAACAGATAAGCCTGGTAATGAAACCGGTTTTGTCGTTGATGACCTGATCATGGGGTATAGATAGATATAGAACCCTATTGTATGAGATAACCGCTTCCTCTACTAGAAGCCTCATTCGCCACCTTTGACAGGTTTTGTTTTTAATCTTGCCGTATGTCTAGCCACCTTCTTTAAGAGAAAAAAACCTGGCAGTGGAACCAATTTCTTCGCTGATGACCCCACCATGCGGCATCCCTAGCTATGGAACTCCATTGGTGTTGTTTTTAATCTTGCTGGTTGGCTAGCCACTTCCCTTAGTAGAAAAGGCTGGTGGTGGAATCAGTTACGTCGATAATGACTTGATCGTTGCGGCATGTAGGTATTACTGGGTAACATGTTATTAGTAACACTCGTAGACTAACTTGGCATATTCATGTTGTGGAAATTATCTTTTTCAAATGATTGTTGCTATACGGTCGAAAGGCTTATAATACATTAGGAGAAGGACTCTGTTTAAAAGTCACAATTGATATTACTTTACATACCTCACATTTACTTTGTAGCAGGAGAATTTTGGCAGACAGAAAGTAGAAAGAAAAAAATTATGCAAGCCGTAATGTAATCAGAGAATAAAGCCAAACCATTCGATCTACGACCTGATATAATAGGAAGACCCTCGTGACTAGATTCAGAGAAGAGAGAAAAAAGGCGGAAGAACATAGACATCTGCCGCCTCTTGATACGTACCAGCGCGTTCTTATTAGTCGATAAGCAGACGAACGTCTCCATGAAACAGAATACGGTGGGACCCCGGTTTACGAATTTCCTTCCTGAATCCCGTTCGTAACCCGAAATCTTCTTAAACTGAAACTATCTTTTCAATAGGAAGCAATGTAAAATTGATTAATTCGTTCCTGGTCCCAAGATGATTGCTTATTTAAACTTTAACAACAGTATTTGTGCACAAGTTTATACACAAAACTAATGGAGATCATTAAATTTAAGAAAAAATAAACACACCATACTAAGCAGATGAACACTTCAATTTTATCGTACCTGTATGTAGGAGAGTAAATGGCGTAAGTGGAAGGGGAAGGAAAGAGATGCTATTGTTTGGAAAAGGGAAGGAAAGAAATGGTCGGCTCTTAATTTATAAAAATAGTATAGATTATTAATTTAAACTGAGTTGAAGAGAAAATATCATCGTCATAGAGACAATATTCTCAATAATTGTTTTTCTATTAATTTTTCTCCTTCCTTTATCACTGCTAGCTTTCCTTGGAGCCATGACTGAGGACTAATGAAGAGAAAAAATGCACAGTACAATAAAGTTTGAAGAGAAAAGCACAGTACAACACACGAATGTATACAACATGGCGGTCGATTCAGAAATTATTCCGCTCGGGTTAACTCGGTTCGGCTCGTTTCGGCAATGTTGTTCGACAACCAAAATTTTGCTCAATAACCGAGGTATTTCATCTCGAATATTCTGGTCGAAAACCAATTTGTTCTACATGTGAGACGTTCAAGAACAGAGGTTGCTCTGTACAACTTTGTGATGAAACAAAAAGAAACTTTATGATAAAAGAAAATAGTTATGAAAAAGCAAAAGCTTTATGAAGAAAGAAGACCGATAACAAAATAAAACAACTTGTTAATATATGGCTTGTAGATAGTGTCCATACCGGAAAAAAGTGTACCTCTTTCATCAATGAAATGTGTCCTCGTCGTTGAAGTTGCATCTGCAGTCGACCTACTGACCTGATATAACAGGAAGACCCTCGCGACTAGATTCAGAAAAGAGAGAAAAAAAGGCGGAAGAACGTAGACATCTGCCGCCTCTTGATACGTACCATCGCGTTCTTATTAGTCAATAAGCAGACGAACGTCTCTATTTTTAGCGGCGGGAATAGACGTAGCATACAAATTTTAAAACTTCTGCTAAGCTACACATTGGCTTAAGTCCGGTAGAAGGTCGAAAATGGAGGAAATGGCTGTAGGCAGATTGTGTTACATCAGTTTTCTGTTTGGAGAATTTTGTATTGAATCATTTCACCCTAAGCAATGCGGGGAGTCCAAATTGAGTGATAAAGTGGAAGAAAAGACAGTATAGGGAGAATTGAGAAAAGGGCATCAGATGAACGAGAATCACGAAGATAGAAGATGGCGATTGACGTTGCATCTAGTAGGACGTTTAAAATTCACATAGTAGGGGCGCCAGAGTAAAAAAAAGCTTGTCAGGGTAATTGTCATGAAAATATTTGTAGAAAAGAAGGAGGGAAGCCACGACGCCTTGGTGAGAAAAAAATTGATGTGAAGCCATGTCACGATCGATTATATTACAGATCCTTCTTTGGATATTGTCAAGGACCTCGAAATGAACCAGACTATATATGTCAGTATTATTCAATGTAGAGACGAATGGCAGATTTGTAAAGATGAACTCTGACAAGAAAGGTCTTCTGGCACGGCACAGTGACGAAGCTTCCCTAGCAGGAGATGCAACTATTGATTCGATGTAGTCGCTACACTTTAAGTCAGTTGAAACGTGAGGCCAAGAAGATGCAGTGTGTTGCTCTCCAGGATTTTTAGCATCAGATTGATGGTAGCCGGAAAAGTTTCCTCATGGTGGGTAAATGAGTGCGGTTTTGTTTTGCAGGTGTTTAAATCTAAAAGCCGTATCCTGCGCTGCCTGGAAAATCAGCATTTGAAGTCCTGTTTTTATGTTGCACTGGTAGAAAATATTCGACTGTTTCAGTCTTAGGACTATTCATAATTGGTCATACTTAGAAGACTCATATATTATGACTCCGTTAATTATTTTGGCAGGCGTATCAGGAAACTGTTACGCTCATTGTTACCCTTGACAAGAAACAATTTGTGTGATGCATACAACTTTTATAATTCAGTGTTCATAACATTGGAACATCCTCGCAATGCATTGCCGAAATTCAGTTTTATCTTAGATATGTGATTAATATGCAAGTAATTTGCACATTCTGATAAGAAATATTTTATTGCGTTCAACCGATACTATTCTTAGACACTTTTTTATGCGAAGTTATAGAGATATGTGAACTGGTTAATTCAATAGCAACCATGTTTGGTTTATTTACTCAAACAGGTTGGTTATTTAACGTCAAATATGTATCGATTGCATATATATATATATATATATATATATATATATATAAAACATTGAAATACAGTATTTTCCGGCTTACAAGACGCTTCGGCTTGAAGACGCACCCTAATATTGGAAAGAAATTTCAGAAAAAAGTCATTCTCAGGAACAATACGTTCACCATGTCCGTCACTGGCACCACGCATTGTTTACATTAATCATTCGTCCGATTTTGTTTGTATGGCAATGACATACTAGTCTGCTATTAAATAGAGAATGTTTAAGATAGTGACTAATATAAATTATAGCTCTGCTAATATGCATCGAGCACTATTTTATCAGCGCTAGCACTCAATGTGTGATATATAAATTCGTTGTCGTTAAACTTATTTTTAATACACACACTTATATATATATATATATATATATATATATATATATATATATATATATATATATATATTTTATAGATAGATAATAGATAGATAGATAGATATAAAAAGGAGGTGATGAATACAATCTTAAAATTTAAATGCAATGTCAATTGACACCTGTACTTTCATTGTCCTTTCTACTCACTGAAGTCTTCCCATTTTATTTCACTCTCATTAAATGCTTACTGTACTTCCCGGCTTACAAGACCCTGCAACTGGAAAAACGTACCCTAATATTGGAAAGAAATTTCCAAGAAGAAGAAAAAGTCATTCCCATACAACAACACATTCATAATGTGTTCCACATATATTGGCCCCACATATTGTTTACATTAATCACTCGTTCAATTTTGTTAGTATGGCAATGACATTAAAAAGGGCTCCCACCGCTGCTACTAAGTAGTTATTTAAGATTGTGACTCGGCTCCAGGAAGATTTATAGTATTGGAAATACTTATAACAGCTAAGTTCTGTGGTTACATCATATAAAAGACTGAATTAGATATATCGCTGACATTATATATACAGGAGGATACATATAAAATTATTCGTGTAATCCATATTTGCTTTTCGCATATGTACCGTATTTTTCGGCTTGGAAGACGCTGCGGCTTGGAAGACGCCCCCTAATATTGGAAAGAAATTTCTAAGAAAAAAAAGTCATTTCCATACAACAACACATTCACCATGCCTCCGTCACACACTGGTGCCACATATTTTTACATTAATCACTCGTCCGATTTTGTTTGTATGACAATGACATACTAGTCAAATAAGCAGAAAGGCTCTTGTCACTGCTTAAACAGAACATATTTAAGCTTGTGGCTCGGCTCCAGAAAGGTTTATAGTCTTGGAAATATTTAACACGGCTAATTACTGAGGTTACATCATATAAAAAGCTGAATTAGATAGGTAGCTAACATTATAGTGCAATGACTCAACATAAAAATCTACGTCCCTATCAGTCTAGCCGATTAGGTGGCTGTCCAAGGTTACTTGAGCCTGGGCGTTGCCTTACATTCGTCATGGGAGAGGCACACGTATTTTTTAGGGTATTTTTTTAGGAAAAAATGTGCCTTCTAAGCCGAACAATACGGTAATTGATGAGTAAATATGCGTCCAGTTTGCACTCGAGTCAAATGATAAACATGGGTATGATTCACATTATAGTTACAAAGGTAAACCCAGTTCGGTTTTTAATAAACACAGAAAAATAAGCATAGACCCACCTTACATTATATTCTAAACGGTAGAAAGTAAGAAAAAGACAGTGGGTATCGGTCTGGTAAATACCAGAGTCGGTTTATATCAGTGTCGTCATCTGTTTATCGTGCGTGATAAATGTAGAGCCCCTAGTGGTACGACGGGAGTGACCACACCTGGACATAGACCTGGGTGATGATATATGAAAGCTACCTGGTACCCAGAATACATGACTTCCATCTCGGAATACAGGAGATGCTTTGATATATATTTACTTGTTAGTCTTTAAATATCTTAACATGATCCTGCTTATCCCTACCTTAGCACGTAAGTTACACCTTGCAATTACATTCATAAATAAAGGACTATCCCCTTATGTTCACGTGGAAAGACGGACAAAAAATATAAGAGACGCTACTTGGTTTCAATGAGAAAGAAAGAAAGAAAGAAAGGAGGCAGGCAGAAGTGTTTAACGTCTCCTATCAATGTCTCATATATAATGGACTATTCCGTTTTGATCACGTGGGAAGAAGAGGAAGAATATTGGGTTGGTGCATAATTATCAGGCGTTTTTAAAACAATATTTATTATGAAAAGAGAAATATAACAATTCAACAATAACATTTTTTAATGTTTATTCCGGCGCATATGATTATCGACACGCATTTTCATAACCTGAAAATAATATCTTTTGATTTTAAAAAAAGTAAACAAAACAGCAATTTTTATTAACAAATAACTCGCCTTAAAAAACGCCTGATAATTATGCACCAGTTCAATGTAAGAGACGCTACTTGGTTTCAATGAGAAAACGAAAGAAAGAAAGAATGAAAGAAAAAAAAGAGATAGAAGTGTTTAGCGTTTCCTGACAATGCCTCATATGCACTGGACTATTTCATCGCGTGGAAAGACGAAAAAGATATATTGGTTTCAGTGAGAAAAGAAAAAAGAAAAAAAGAAAGATGAGACGATAGAAGTGTGTCTCAGCGAAGTGGAAAAAGCCTTCAATTTCAAATCTTTTAATTCGTACTCCCTTATTTATTAAAATAAGAACAAGCATTGATATTAATGAGTCTTATTGCAATATTTTGTTAAAGTTGTTAAGCTCAAATATTTAACGATGCGTAAGGGAATTTCTACGGATATTTTATTGTCGTAGAACCTGCCATAAACATATCCATTAACTTAAGAATTCAGTTCCATAAGAAAATTAAAATCCCAAACCATGAAATTTTCACAGATTTTTTCATTGAGACGGCACACAATCATGCGTATTATACAAAAGGTAGTCCTTAAGTAGATTTATCCATTCGAAAAAAAATAAACAGAGAAAATGTTCGCATTAAAAATTTCCAAAATACTTACATTTATGTGCAATTGTAGATGCTCCATTCGAATCTGGCTTGATAAATTTGATAAAATCTACCGTTTTGGAGTTATCGACAGTGAAAGTTTGGATTCATTCACGTTGCGGGCAGCCATTACAAGCGTTTTCTGCATACATTCGCTGCGGAAAGCTAAACGTGGAAGACTACGGAAAGCAATTACTGCCCTAGAGAACTATTTACGGAAACACGTTCAGTTTGCGCAATGATACCTATACTGATAGCTATTCTGTAGCGAACGTATACAAACAACGCCCGTAATGGCTTCCCGCAACGCGAAAACCAACTTCCACTACGAACTTCGAACTCGAACTTAACTGCAACTCAACTCTGCTGAACTGAACTCAACTGATTTCTGCTTGCTGCGGCTTCGCTTATATGGACGCCGACCAAAACCGGGGTGGGTTTGTCGGCGTCGGGGGTTCCTCGATAATTCTAAATACATATCCACCTCTTTTATTTCTGGTTAGGAATTTTCCACTCTTTTTCCATTTTTGGGAGCCTTTTCTTACTCCCACCTTCTCACCATATACTTCAGAGGGGCGTGAGCTTCCCTCCCCACTTCTTCGTAGCAGCTTCTCATACCTATCCTCTGGATGGGCGGCGACAGCCTCCTTCGTGCGTCACGTGATCACCACTCGACCAATGGTGTCTTAGTCGGGTGTGGACGAATCCGCGGCTTTGTTTCAGGAAAAAAAAAATCTTGCTTAACTAAAAAAAAAAAATTTTTTTTTCCTTTTTTCCTCTTAATCGCAGTTATCATTTTCTCTAGCCGCAAACGACGGTGTTCATAACTCTTGTTCTACACCTGGGCTTCGTCAGTCATCTTATCGCTAATTATCAGAATGGGTGGTCTTTTTTAACACGACCAGACGTCGCCCCGAAAAAAAAAATATTTCTAAGTTCCCATTCACTTCCCTTCGGTACATATTTCTGATAACATAATTTTATTATCGCAGGCTAAAGATGTTCCGTCGAAAGAAAATCGGTTAGTGGACACATCGTGTGCGGCTTTTGACAAAAATTTTCATATCTATCTAAAGCCCTTTTGTCCACCTGTTTTTCCGTCACTTATCGAAATAACATTTTCATTTGGATTTTTCTTTTTGGCCAGTAGTTTGTTTACGCATCCCAGATAACACAGCCGTCGCCAAAACACACCCGATTCCTTTATCCACTCAGAATTTCCCTGTCATTTTAATGACACTCTTTCGCCATTTGTTACTTATCAAAATATCCTTTAACCATTGTCTCTTAGCCGTGGTGTTCTGCTTATCATCCACGTTTTGGGTCTCGCCTCTTTTTTTTTCTTCTTTTCTTTCTTTTCTTTTTCTGCCTCGGTAAATGGTGCCACATTACAACGTTTCGGCCGTTCAATATCTGTCTATATTTCTGAGATGAGGTATTATGTATACAATTTACATTATTCGGATTATTGTCCTCATCTTTGTTGCCATATTTATTACAACGTTTCGGCCGTTCAATATGTGTCTATATTTCCGAGATGAGGTATAATGTACACTATTTACATTATTTGGACTATTGTCATCATCTTTGTCGCCATATTTATTACAACGTTTCGGCCGCTGAATGCTCCGGTCTGTTCAGCGTACAACAGCCGAAATTTTATAATAAATATGACAACAGAGATGGGGACAATAGTCCGAATAATGTAAATAGTGAACAATCAAGTAACCACCAACATTTTAGGATTTTAAATGTTTAAATACAAAGGCCTATCACATTATTTTAAGTAATAAAACATTAGCTTAATTCTTTAAGTGCTTAATTTGGAATAATCTATTTTTGTATTGTGGCAACCGCCACGGACTTCCTAAAATATCGCAATTTTTTTTAAACTTAGATTTAGCTTCTATTTGAAAGATAGTGAATTAAAACTAATCCGAATTAAAAGAAAAATTAATTTTTAGACATTTTTTAAAACATTGCGGCGTTATTTTATCACTTATCGAGCTGAAATTGTATAAGAAAAATGGAAATAACTGATTTAAAATTCTCTTTAAAATTTAAAATTCCCTTTGAAATTTAAAATTCTCTTTAAAATTTAAAATTCTCTTTAAAATCTAAAATTCCCTTTAAAATTTAAAATTCCCTTTAAAATTTAAAATTCCCATTAAAATTTAAAATTCCCTTTAAAATTTAAAATTCTCTTTAAAATTTAAAATTCTCTTTAAAATTTAAAATTCTCTTTAAAATGTAAAATTTGTCCTGGAGATGAAATATATTAGTAAATTAAGGACGAAATTCACTGGACTTTCTAAGAGGCTTTCCTTTTATTTGAAATAAAATCAAAATAACGTTTTATTTACAGATGGTAGCTTGTGACAAAATAGAAGAGAACGGTGCTGCATCTGATATTGTTCGAGGTAAGAAAAGATAACGCATATGTCTTTATCAATGACTGAAAAGCAGGAGTTTACTGTAACAGCAAAATTGTCCAAATCGTGTAACAGCAACATTGTCCAATAGTTAGATTAAGCTCTGAACCGTTGTAACTTAAAAATGATTAAAGATATATTGCTGGAATTCTCCGATGCTTTTATAAAACTAATGAACTCTACTTTGAGCAATAAGAATGCATAATTACTCTTCAAGCTTAACAGAAGAATTTTGATGAAATCGATCATAAACGAAAATCACATGTTCATCCTTAATTAATCATGGCTAAAGATTGGAAGCACATTAAGTACTTGAAATAAAGTGCATATATATATATATATATATATATATATATATATATATATATATATATATCATATATATGGAATATTTTCCAACTTATTAAAGATGATCTTCGTCCTCCCTAACCTTCTAAATTTCTGTCCTGGATTAACAGTCTGCCTTACAGGTCTCACATACGATTTCATTTCCAAGTCTTTTTTACTGCTCTGGACTGTCATTGCTGAAACTTCTTTCTCACGTTCCAAACGTCTTATAGATTGAGCTGGATCTTTTATACTTGATCTCTTTAGCTATCAGTTGAAACCATGATCCCTCTTCCTGTTGTGACCTCCTGATGCAGTTTTCCTCTTTAGTGTTCCCTCTTTTTAAAACTTATTAATCGTTCTCTTGATGGTTGTTGGGTGGACTTTAAAGATGGACATCATAGTATGAATGTCGCTACCATTACTGAAGGCCTGAATGATCTTTTTCCTCTCACCATTTCTCAGTTTAGAAGACATAATGGAGGTGAAATTAAACAGTTTAATCTGCTGAATAGCTCAAATATTTTTTCATTTATTTTTAAGACAAATGATATCAAGATGGCTAAATGTTTTATCTGAAACCATGGTAAAAAGAAACTCAATTAGTTTAGTGTTTTTTTTTAGATATTGAATGTTATTAGGATGGATAATTATGCTGTTACACGATTTGGACAATTTTGTTGTTACAGCCGGGATATGTGGAACGAGTTGGCAAGTTTATGTTTAGAAAGGGACTTTTAGAGCGGATATCTGTAATCTGGTATTTTTATGGTCCGGCAGGGGCTTGGTCTAAAAAGGTGCAGGATTAAAGGGGTTGGATTTTATAATGTAGTTTGTGTTTGCAGCAGGGTAACAGACAAAATCACAAGGAAAAATGACGAAGATTTATAAAAGATTGCATCCACATTTAGTTAAAAACACTGGAAATGATCCCAGTTATCAGTACCCTTGTATAAATGGTGTAATCAATGTAATTCAATTTTTTCATCAAAATCACAGGCAACGCCGGGCCATAAAAAAGTATAATAACAAAATATATCAAACAAAAATATATCAATATATATATATATATATATATATATATATATATATATATATATATATATATATATATATATATATATATATATATATATATATATATATATATTCAAGAGGGTAGAATCCAGGTAGAACTCAATGTCCCGGACAGAGCAAGAATATAATATAAAAGCCTCAAACGATAATATATATATATATATATATATATATATATATATATATATATATATATATATATATATATATATTTATATATATATATATATATATATATACAAGAGGATAGAATCCAGTTTGAGCTCAATGTCCAGGTCAGATCAAGAATATAATATAAAAGGCTCAAACACTAATATTCCATGGTTATAATTTATTACACTGGAATGGTAATCATTGAATAATTGAATTCGTAGTTTTGATGAATTGATTGTGATTACGATTCCAATGTAATAAATTATAATTATTTGTAAAATGAATTTTTTATATGATATATATATATATATATATATATATATATATATATATATATATATATATATATATCCAGGTAAGATGAGAGCAAATAGAGTACAATTCCAACGTTCGTAACATTTTATATAAAAGAGGGATCAATACGAAGCAGAGCACTATTCTTTATTTTGGGATATTACATCAAAAACATGTCAAAATTCTTTTTCTAAGGAAATGACACTGTCAAAATTCCTTTTCCTAGGAAATGACATTGTCTGGTGCAGAATAAGGTCGCCAATCCACATCCGGCCGGGTTCGGCTTCTGATTGCTGTCCTTGATTCTAATCTACGTGTCAGGACCCATTAATGACAGGTATCATCTTAAGTTTGTCTTCTTCCTTTGCTTCACATTTAACGTTGGCCATTCTGATTGGTTGATCTGAGTAAAGCCCACAAAACCTATAAACATCTCCTCACTTTTCTTTCTTTTTTGCTCGGAAAAAAAGAGGTTGTATTTAAATAATAATTATCATTTAGTATAATTGTACTTTCGGTTAATTTTCATTTACAGTTCGAATAAATGTTTTTCGAATAATTAATTTCGAACCGTTTTCTAGATACGTTTCTGTCGTCTAAGAGTTGACCTAAGGTGCCTGTTTATTTTCTTAATTGAGAATAAATCTTTCACCAGGTTAAATTCTAAAACCATGCACAATGATGAATTCATCTTCTTCAAAACAAAATCTGATATAAACCTTGGTGTAGAAATGTGTATTTATAAACAAACTTTCCTTTCACATGCATATGAAAGTGCTTCACTTTTATTCTTTTCGTTTTATCAGGATCCCAACATATTTGGGCTGTTAGGGGACCCACTATACGTTGAGCCCCGAGACTGCAGTCCATACTAGCCCACATGTCAACCTAGCACTGGGTACTGGCCCATGGCTTGATTAAGATTGGTGCTTTTGATTATAGTTTCTGTAACTAGGTATTTTTTACAAGATTTAGTTACTAACTGCTATGTCGACCTATCTACATTAGAATGAACTCTTCCTGCTTCATAAATACTAACCCGGGAGACTTCCTAAGAATTTGCATAGAGCAACTCTCCTGGCGGTTAGCATCAGCCATGCTTATTGAAGGCAAAAACAACTATAATACTATATGTTGTTGCTACCATATCTTCGATAGAGCTGCCTAATCTTTTCAGCTATGTGTTATGGTGACCTATCTATATTAGAATGAACTCTTCATCTTTCATAAATACTAACCTGCGAGACTTCCTAACGAGGCAGTCGACCCGCAGTCTCTGACTGTGTGAGACTTCTGTCGAGCTCTCTGCTTTGGCAGAGAGGAACCCGGACGAAGCTATGCCGAAGGGCAAAGTTTCGTCCGGGGAGGTAGACAGATCCCGAACCCGGTTATGCGGGTTCTAAGGGAATATGTTTGGACGAGTCTACGGGCTCGGAGAAAGTCACGTTAAACTCAGCCTTGTGCCACATACATTCTTCGTGGGGGGGACTGTTATATATCGGCAGTCGACCCACAGTCTCTGACTCTGTGCGACTTCTGCCGAACTCTCTGCTTTGGCAGAGAGCAACCCGGACGAGGCTTTGCCGAAGAGCAAAGTTTCGTCAGGGGAGGTAGACAGACCTAAACCCGTTTAAGTGGGTTTTGTGGGGATATTTTTGGTGGAGCATATTGGCTCGTAGAACCTACGGTAAAATCGGCCTTGTGCCACATACATTCCGCGTGGTGGGTCTGTTAAATATCGGCAGTCGGGACGCAGTGTAACCTGACAGTTCGGCCGGGCACTTCTATCTGCTGATTAATAACACTCTTATTTGAATATATGTTCTGTTATTTCAATACACTTGTTCAACCTACCTTCTTCTTTCCGTGTCTTTCTTTTTGGCCCCTAACCGGCCACCATACTAACCCCACGTTCAACTAGTTTTAGATTAAGAGGTTTAACATAACTTACTCAGATAATTGTAGACATAGAAAAAGACTACAGGAAAACATCGACAATTTAGTAAAAGAACGCATGAAGAAAGGACTATCTAAGCATCAATACAAAATGTATGGTTATATATATATATATATATATATATATATATATATATATATATATATATATATAATATTAAATGAATCATTATACAAAAAAGTAATTAATGATATAAAATGGCGAAAACTTTTCGCAAACAAAATTTTAAAGTTGCATTAACCTACGAACCACTCGATGAATGTTATGATCCTTATTTTTAATAACTACAAGCGATAAGGTCTTTTTTTAATCTGTTAGTACTTTCGGCTGTACAGACAGTCATCCTCAGGCATGGAAAGTATTTTGTTTTTAGTAAATCCAGGTAACATTAGAGACGAAAGATTAAATGCGAATCGAAATATGTTTTTTAGAAATGTGTTATTGTTAACGGATAAAAACTTTTGGAGCGTGCGGTCACAACGCTAAGGTTGAATTTTTTTTGAAAATCTAAGAGAGTATGTTCTTTTAAAATATATATATATATATATATATATATATATATATATATATATATATATATATGAAGAAAAATATACGGAAAAAACAAACAAAAATCCTAATATGCAATTATGCTGTTTTAATGTTAATATAATTTCAACGCCACGTTTCGTCTAGTAGACCATTTTCAGGACATATTCATAAAACATAATTAACATTAGACTATATTTAATTCAACATGAAAAGACGATGGACATAAGAGTAAGACTAATCAAAACAGATAACTGAAATTTTTTTTAAGATCAGCGTTCCGTTTCAATATGATCACGTCGGCGTCACGTGGGCGATGTTGTGAAAGCGTATTCCTAAAATAGTGTATTTTGAATGAAAAATGAAAAGAATTTTATTTTAATCTAAAATTTATATGTACGTTTGTCGAGCATTAATCTTTTTAGAAAATGGTCCAGATATTAAAAGAAGCCGGGTCTAGTATTCACCGTGCGTGAGATAGATATTATGCCTGCCTCATAGATCCGTCTAAGATTTTTATTATGGATATATTTTAAAAATCTTCACAGAATCAAAATCGAATTTATGATCTGCTTTTAGTTGTGTGTACAACTAAAGCATTGTTTAAATTATTGAGGCGAATATCTCGTTTATGTTCGAAAACACGAGATTTTACGGACCTCCATGTTTCCCCCACATATTTTAAGTGACAGTTGTTGCATGAGATTTGGTAGATGCAAGCATTGGATGTAATATGTTGGTTGCTGGTGTTATTTAATAAAATACGGATAGTTCTAGTAGGTAATATTGTAGTTTTAATTTTTAACGCATTTAAATTATTGGAGATACGTTCGGTTAAATTGTTATTTGGTAGAAAGATGAGACCAAAAGAATTATCAGGGGCATCTGAAAAATACAAACCTCACTGATGTAGTTGTAGTAGTAGTCTTCTTTTACCAGGTGTCATTTTGCGCTGATGAGTGAATTTTCAACGCTTTATTTTTAGCTCTCAGTAATAATTATCTCGGATACGAAAGTATTGTGAGACCGTAACATACCTAATAGGACTCTTCTAGGACTATATAAAGTATGCGACATAACACTCTAGAAAAATTAGAAGAAAAGGAGAGAGAGAGTATTCTAATACCGTAGTATCAGCCGCGTACGACTACCAATATTGGACAAAAATAGCACATAAAAATCTCCGCTTACACTTACACTATCTTTGTAACCTTTTGTTTAATACAGTGTAACCCGGATATAAGAGACCCGGATATAAGAGAAACCCGGATATAAGAGAGATTTTCTCTGGTCCCAAATTAGAGCCTGTGTTAATGTAAACAAAATAGACCAAACCCGGATATAAAAGAAACCCGGATATAAGAGACTTCTTCTCCGGTCCCGACAACTCTCTTACATCCGGGTTACACTGTATATCTTTCTGATCTCTTATCCGTGTTCCGTGTTTTCCTTCTGTGGTCCCGACTTTGGGTCCACATCAGAAAGATTTGAAAAGGTATCCTCAATATAACTGAATTCATCGTCGAAATACTTTGCTGAAGAGATGCGAAATACTTTGCTGAAGAGATGCGAAGTAGAATCCAATAATAATACCCCTTTTAGTGTTAGTATTATGGTGAGAGTAAAAGTGTAAATAGTCGTTTTTATATGTTTATATTCCATATTTTTTACATATATATATATATATATATATATATATATATATATATATAAAATTTTAAACATTCTCATAGTATATGAAATATAGTGATTGAAATAACTTCTAGGATATTAAAAGAAAATTTAATTCTCATAGGATAAGAAATATAGAAAAATAACTCTTTAAAAGGTGTATGACATATAGAAAAAACATTTTACAAAGACAGCTGGAATTTCCGGAACACATAATGGGATAAGGCATCTTGGAGAATTTAATACTCACAGAATATTAAAGACAAAACCAGAGGAAAACTACAAGTAGCTTACTTAAGAAATCTTAGTAAATTAAAATAGAGTGATGTTCAAAGTGTAAAACTAAATTAGGGGATAAAAAGAGAGGAAGTTGTGGAGCGCCATGATCAGCCACGTCCTGAAAGTATTTGGCATATAAGAGAGAGAGAGATGAAAGATATGCGGGTAGCGTGACGTTAGATAGCTAAAGACTACATTTATTATATCCGGTCTATATGTGGCTATGGAAGAAGGGAAACAGAGGTCTCTTTAACACTCTTGCATTCCCGAACAATTTTAACCCTTCTGTCTGAGCTCCTGATAAAAAGGAATAAATGAAAGGAAAAGAAGCAGTAAAAGAAATGTCTTTCTTTCTTGACCTCAGAGGAGACAGAAATAAGGAAAGAAAAGTAAGAAATGTTGATTAACCCATTGACCCCTGCGTTCCTGAACAATTTTAATCCTTCTGCCTGAGCTCCCGAGTCAAAATTCACAAATAATTGGTATGTAATGTTTCCCGGTAAATATAAAATAGTTACAGGTGTTTACTCACCGGTGGCATTAAGGGCATTACGTCATTTTTTCTAACTCTGTTCAATCGGTGGCTGGGCATTAAGTCATTTTTTCTACCTCTGTTCAATCGGTGGCTGGGCATTAAGTCATTTCTCTACCTCTGAAAAGTCAAAAACTACCTCTGTTCAATAACAATGCATTACAAATGTTTGGGCATTAAGTCATTTTTCTCTAAAATCTGTTCAATTTAATAGGCATTAAGTTACCACATTAAGTCATTTTTCTCTACCTCTGTTAAACCGGTGGCTGGGCATTAAATCATTTTATCTACCTCTGTTAAACCGGTGGCTGGGCATTATTTTCTGTTTTTGGTAAATAAATTCATTTTTGGCTGGGCACCGTTCATTGGGCATTAAGTCATTTTTTTCTACCACCGTTCAACCACTGGGCATTAAGTCATTTTTCTCACTGTTTAACCGGTGGCTGGGCATTAATCATTTTCTCTACCTAATGTTCAACATGGCTAAGCATTAAGTTTTTTTCTCTACCTCTGTTCAACTGGTGGCTGGGCATTAAGTCTTTTTTTATTTTTCCACCGTTCAACCGGTGTCTAGGCATTAAGTCATTTTTTTTTCTATTAAGTCATTTTTTCAAAACCGGTGGCTGGGCATTAAGTTTTTTTTCTACCAAATGGGCATTAAACATTTTTTTATACCTCTGTTCAACCGGTGGCTGGGCATTAAGTCATTTTTCTATACCTCTGTTCAACTGGTGGCTGGGCATTAAGTTTTTTCTTACCCGTTCAACCGTGGCTTTTTGCATTAAGTCATTTTTCTTTCTACCTCTGTTCAACCGGTGGCTGGGCATTAAGTCACCGTTCAACCGGTGGCTGGTCATTTTTTTCTCTACCTCTGTTCAACTGGTGGCTGGGCATTTTCATTTTTTCTATTCTGTTCAACCGGTGGCTGGGCATTAAGTCATTTTTTCTCTACCACTGTTCAACTGGTGGCTGGGCATTAAAATCATTTTTCTCACCTTTTCAACTGGTGGCTGGGCATTTCAATCATTTTTTACCTCTGTTCAAACGGTAGCTGGGCATAAGTCATTTTCTATTTCTGTTCAACTGGTGGCTGGGCATTATCATTTTTTCTGAAAAATAAACCGGTGGCTGGGCATTCAAGGTTTTTTCTCTACCACCGTTCATTTTGGCTTTCTTTCTCATTTTTCTATACCTCTGTTTAACAGGTGGCTGAAAAAGGATTTTTCTCTACCTCTGAAGAATTATTCTCTAAACCGTTCAACCGGTGGCTTGGCATTAAGTCATTTTCTCTACCTCTGTTCAACCGGTGGCTGGGCATTAAGTCATTTTTCTCTACCACCGTTCAACCGGTGGCTCTAAAAAAAAGAACAAAATTCTTAAGTCATTTTTCTCTACCTCTGTTCAACCGGTGGCTGGGCATTACAAATTTTTTCTCTACCAATAGGTCAGGGCTCAAAAATCCTTCAATGAAAGGAGAAAAAAAAGCAGTAAAAAAATGTCTCTTTCAATTCTTGACCAAGGAGAAGGAAATAAGGAAAGAGAAGTCAAAGAATATTGATTAACACTTTTTCATCTGAGCTCTTGAAACAAAATTCACATTAATTTTAAGATATGAAAGTTCAACTGATAAAACCAGCCACCGGTTGAACGGTGGCTGAACATTACGTCATTTTTCTCTACAACCGGTAAAGCGGTGGTCAGGGCCCAAAGGGTTAAGAAAGTGTAACGAATAAGAATAAAAGAAGGAAAAAAAGTAGAAAAAGAAATGTCGTCTTTGTTACTTGACCGCGGAGGAGACAGAGATATGACAATAAAGATGAGGACAATAGTTCGAACAATGTAAATAGTGTTAATAGTTACAATAACTGAGCTCAGTAATATAGACAGATACTGAAGAAGCCCGAAGCTTACAACGGCCGAAACGACGTGAATATGACAATAAAGATGAGGACAACAGTCCGAACAATGTAAATTTGGATTTACGGATATTCTGTACATAATTTTATACTTTCCCGCTATGTTTTTGTAGATATATAGTTTGTTGATCATAAAATTGTTTATTGGTAATGTTACTATTGTTGTGGATACCGGGATGAAATCCGGTCTCAAATGAATGACAAACGCAGGAGTGAAATATAGCAAATAAATGTATTGACGTAATAATACAATTGGTAATACGGTTAGTAGATCCGGAAATGCGGTTAGTAGCAATAATGATATATATATATATATATATATATATATATATATATATATATATATATTAGGTTGGTGCAAAATAATGACGTAATAATGTCGTTTTTGACCTTAAAAAAATACGTCAAAAAATGACATTATTACGACATTATTTTTGCACCAACCTAATATATAGTCTGGGAAATTCAGTATCGAAGTATGACTTCCTTTTGAGTCTATTAGGTTGGTGCAAAAATAATGACCCAATAATGTCGTTTTTTGACGTATTTTTAACGTGAAAGAACGACATTATTACGTCATTATTTTTTTCAATAAAAACCTAATAAAATCTTTAACTGTGACTCCTACCAAGCGGTTACCTCGCAACGTCTCACTGTATCAGTGTATCATTATCAGTGTATCTCTCGTCTAACTCTCGGGCATTCACCGGAAGCAGTACAATTACACACTGGTCGAGTCCACTTGTATGAAAAAAAACCCCATCTTTTAACAACTATAAAAATATATTTTTATATATTTAGTGTTGCATTGATTGTCATTTTGCGATAAAAATGTTGGTCGTTTTATTAGGTTGGTGCAAAAATAATGACGTAATAATGTCGTTTTTTGACCTTAAAAATACGTCAAAAAACGACATTATTACGTCATTATTTTTGCACCAACCTAATAAAAATTTACAGCTGATTTCTGTTTGGGTGTTAACTATTTGCCCGTAGCTAGAGCCCTAACAGGTGCCACTACCCCATACTTGCAGGCAGTAACGGACGACATACCTTTAGATGTAATTTTAAATATTAAATTACATCTCGTTAATAATTAGTTGTAGTATAAAGATATATCATTATAATAGTATTGCCTTGTTAATTCTAAGATTCAAAATGACGTGTGTCGGAAATGCTTTTATTTCTGTTGGTGAGTGGTTTGACATTACCGGAGAGAAAAGAAAATATAATATGAGGGATTAGGTGTCGCGTTTTCCTTTGGCATGGATTAGCTATAGATTATTCCTTGGCTGATTACTCAAAGTTTACAAACGTCTAGGAAATGATTTTAGATGTACTGGCGTCAGGCTTAATATTAGTAGAGGAATATATTAGGTTGGTGCAAAAATAATGACGTAATAATGTTGTTTTTTGACCTTAAAAAATACGTCAAAAAACGACATTATTACGTCATTATTTTTGCACCAACCTAATATAATTGAATGATTAATATGAGTGATTTGGTTTTGTATTATCATTATTCTATACACCTCTACTTCAACACAGGCACACACACACACACACACACACACACAGAGAGAGAGAGAGAGAGAGAGAGAGAGAGGAATGAGGAATAAATAAAAGGAAGGTTGAAAATGGAAATCCACAAAATACATTACTCGACAGCGGCGTGAAGTTGGTAAACCATTGCTAGTGGTTGACTACTTAGACAGCATATTACAATATTTACCAGCCTCCTCCCGAGGTAGGATGCGTCACAAGGCCAAATCTAATGTGGGGAAATCTGAGCCCCTGGGCTCGGACAAAAATGGCCTGTAGACCCCGCATATGCGGGATCGGGCATCTGTCTGCCCAAAGGCAGAGAGTTCGATACGGCAAGAGCACCCCAAGCACTAACAGCTCACGCTGAGAGCTTAGACAGCGTAGTGCCCCAAATTACAATAGTGTCCAACATATTTATGAGGATTGGGACATACCCATTACTATTCGTACTTTATATATATATATATATATATATATATATATATATATATATATATATGTATGTATATATATATATATATGTTACAGCAAAAACAAAAACAGAGGTTACTTTAACATGGGAATAGTCTACTTTATCTTTTGTCTGTTATAATAAATACACAGAACTATTGTGTGGATCAGTTTTAATAATTAAAAGGATCCACCCGGATCATATACCAACGGATCGATTACCTGTACTATATATATATATATATATATATATATATATATATATATATATATATATATATATATATATATATATATAGAGAGAGAGAGAAAATAGATAGATTTTATATATAGATAGATTTTTATATAATTAGATTGTTTTATCGATATATATATATATATATATATATATATAGAGAGAGAGAGAGACAGAGAGACAGACAGACAGACAGATTTTTCCTCACACCTCTGAGTTGTCAAGACCTATGTTACAGCAGTAAGTCTTGTGAGCCCAATTAGCTATTCGAATGAGGTAATTTTAATTTCTATTCTATGTAATATATATATATATATATATATATATATATATATATATATATATATATATATATATATATATATATAACCGCAAGCGATAATTGTCCCCCTCCCACAAAAAATTTAATATCTAGAAAAAACACAAAACTAATTAAGTTTATTTTTTCCGGGTTTTCAGATATGTTTAGATATCTTGACACCATTTCTGGCAAGAATCACTAAAAACCCTTCGAGTTATTCAGCGAGAGAGAGAACAGATTAAAATCGTTTTGTGTCGGCCCACGATATCTTCTCAACTGAGCAATGGTGAGAGGAAAAATATTCAGTAATTGTACCAACATTCATACTTAGGCTTCCATCTTCAAAGTCCATTCAAGAACCATGAAAGGAATGGTGAATAAGTTTAAAAAAAGAGGGAACAGTAGAGAGGAAAACCGGATCAGATGACAATAGCAAGAGGGGGATCATCATTCCAACTTAAAGCTAAATACATTCTTATTTAAAAAAAAATGACGGAGGGAGCATGTATGTCTCTAACAAGATTACTCCTGAACTCTATTGTCAACTTGATCCGACTCTTGGAAAGATAGATAGAGGATAGCAGGAGGAATGAGTCACTTGCGGGTGTGGAACAGTGAACCGACCATTTTTTTCTGCATCTTTAACGATGGATCGTAAAGTTCCTGTTGAGGTCTGGGCTAATTTTGAAGCCCAAAAAAGCCCAAAATGGCGCTCAAGGCACGGGAGTTCCCTGAAAGAATGTCTGTTCGTCGCGATTAATGAAAGTTTTGCATTTTTAACGATGGATCGTATGTACAAGTTCCTGTTGAAGTCTGGGCTAATTTCGAAGCCCAAAAAAGCCCAAAATGGCGCTCAAGGCACGGGAGTTCCCTGAAAGAATGTCTGTTCGTCGCGATTAATGAAAGTTTTGCATCTTTAACGATGGATCGTATGTACGAGTTCCTGTTGAAATGTGGGCTAATTTCAACTGATGGGAAAAAATTTAATTTAATGGCGCTCAAGGCACGGGAGTTCCTGAAAGAATAAGTTCGTGTTCGCGATTAATGAAAGTTTTGCATCTTTAACGATGGATCTATTACAAGTTCCTGTTGAGGTGTGGGCTAATTTCGAAGCCCAAAAAAGCCCAAAATGGCGCTCAAGGCACAGGAGTCCCTGTAAGAACGTCTGTTCGTCGCGATTCATGAAAGTTCTGGAGTTTCGTTTTTTACCGTTTTCGTGATAAGCGAGACCGAGTCATCGCTATGGACAAAAATAAAATGGATAATGTCAAATTTATTTAAATATAGTAAATATCTATATATTTTAATAAGAGATTTTTTTAATAATTATTGTGCAATGATTATAGTTAGCATTTGATCGGTAAGTCACTGACTAAAACTGAACACTTGCAATCCACCTCGGAATTAAACTCACTCAAGGGAAGCTAATTCTTCTTAGAAGTCATTTAAAGCTGATTTGTTGATAATCGCTAAATGGTAACTGCGCAGTGCGCCAACAATCAACCACGACACGTCTCTACACCTTTTCCTTTTGGGCCCCGTGCCCGAACAGATTCTAGATATTTTGCCTGGAGGGGGATGGTTGTGGTAGTCATGGTGTAGTTGTAACGGGTGCTATTCTGGATATTGTTATGTACATATCAAATCTGTCTTGTGTTAAATACCTGATGAATGGTCAAGATTAAGAGGCGATGCTCCAAGTGCCGAGGTGGACTGAGGATAGAAAAGTGAGAGATTGAGTAGTTACAAGGAAGTTTATTTTTGAAGCTTGAAAAGCCGGTGAGGGAGAGAGAGAAGGAGGAAAGGCCAAAACGCGAGCTAATTAACTTATAGTTGCTGATGTGGCGCTCTCATAAGAATTGAAATAACAAGAGAAAAAAGAAAAAGGAAAAGAAATGAAAGAAATGAAAAAGAAAAGAAAGGAAATAAATCTTGATAAAAAAAGAAAGAAATAACACGAATTACAAAATATTTACATAATCCGCTAGCATTTTGCACCGCCATGATTTGTCGAATCTAAGAAACAACTGTTTAATTTTTGTAAATATATAATAAGTTCAATCATAAGTAAATCATTTTTTTAGGCGGGTGGTTACCAATTGTAATAATGAACATACCAACCTAACTTCAGAATCTTTCTTACATATCTATAAGTCAACTATTGGTCATGCATAGAATATTGCGGCCACATATGGTTCGGTGCTCCTGTTATTTACCTTGAGCTCCTTGATAAAATCCAAAGAAGAATCTGCAATATTATCAGTCCTGATCTGGCGACTCAACTCCAGTCACATTCCCACCACCGTCATGTTGCCATTCTGTGCCATTTTTTCTTTGTTAAATACTTTCATGTTAATTGTTCGAATGAGCTCTTCGCTGTGGTACACAGAGTTTTTGAATTTAAGCTCAGTACTAGACAGGTATCATCAATTTATATTTGTGCTGACGGGATGCAGCCGTAAATTCTATGCTAAAAGTTTCTTTTCTGTCATTCTTCGCTTATGGAATTTCTTTCCAGCTCTATTCTTTCCGGCTAACTTTAATCTGCAAAAAAAAAATGTCAATTCCTATTTATTGGTATGGTGTTCGCTTGACAACCTAACTGTCAGGGTTTCAATTCTCGGTAGTGGATGCGCACTGCTGATGAGTCCCAAATATAGAACGAAACGGCCGTCCAGTGCTTTCTGCATTCTGTTGAGGTTTCTATCAGACTCGATGAATTAATTAAATATAATTATCAAATCCTCCCAATAATTACTGTTTATATATATATATATATATATATATACACGTACATCCATATCTCTATCTATCTATCTATTTATCTCTCTCTCTCTCTCTCTATCTATCTATCTATCTATATATATATATATATATATATATATATATATATATATATATATGTTGAAAATGCGAAACAGTATGTCGTTCCTCGTAACGTGTCTAAACCACGCGATTTTTCTGTTTTGACAAAAGGCGAAAAAATTTGTTCCTGGTGTCTCACAAACCTCTTAAACATATATATATATATATATATATATATATATATATATTAAATATTTGATTTACTATTTAATTGTTCAGACTGTTTCCTTTATGTTTATTGCCATATTCACTAGT
>CAHIKZ030001782.1:330000-410000 GCA_903632075.3 Acanthosepion pharaonis | reverse complement strand
ATATCAAAAAATTTTATAGGAGGTATGCATCCTCCGACAGTAATCGAACCTGTATCCTACTCGGAAACGTCATATAGCCTGAAGTGCTATACCAGTTTAGCTACGAAGGAGCGTCCGTATACCAAGATCGATTTTAATGATTTTAAACTACAAACTTCGAATGATTTCCCTCGAACGTTCATATCTTCTCGAAGCTTATCTTAATGTAAACAAATAACATTATATATTATGAAATGGACTAAGCTTGACAAATATTTTAATATATTTTGTGTTGTACGTAATTTATATAGATACAAATATTTAAGTAAATGCTCTCTTTTATAATAAACAGTATTAACAACATTTACCGGCGTCAATGTCCGAGAAATAATACTGTTTATTATAAACTGAGCATTTACTTAACTTTTTTCATTTATATATATAACGTATAACAATAAATATATGAAAATAATTGTCGAACCAATTTAGTTATAATCAAAAAAAGAGCGTTGAACTGTTGGCTAATTGCAATCCAGCCGAATGGTAGGGAATATTTGATAATTTAATGATATAGGGAGGCATATTCAGACAACAAATATGTGTTCTACAGAAGGATGATGAGAATACCATGGATAGAACATGAGATCAACCAGAATATTTTTAACAAAATGGGCACAGAGACAGTTGGAGTATCCATGACACATAACGAAGAAAGACGGCCTGGAGAATTTAACACTCACACGATTAAACACAATTCGGACAAAAGAAAATATTGAAATTCCTCTTTTAAAAATGATTAAAAATCCGACAGAATAGAGGTTATATATATCATCAATACACATAAACATTGTCAATTATATACAAAAATATAGGTAAAACATTTGGAGCGCCATAATCGTTTACGTTCTGAATGTACTCCTAACATAAAAATGTGTATGTGTTCCATAGCGAGAGAGAGAGAGAGCATAGTGTACTTATTGTAATGACTGTCTTCACTGTAGGTGACTCAGCCTGCATAAATCTGGTTGCTAAACCGGAAGTCGCCATAGAAACACGGTAGCCATTTTAAATGTTATTTTCGTTCTAGAGATGGTATTGGCTGCAGGCTGCTATGAGAATCTGCGAAGCATTTAGAAAAATCTCACATGTGGAATAAAAAGTCGCTATTAATTATTCAGAGCGAGACTTAGATATGGCGGATATAGAATCGAGTGGCCAACTAAATAAACGGAACGATGTTGTAGAAAATAGGGAATGTTAAAAAATATAAGAAACAAAATCAAGCTGGAAAGAAAGGACCATTTTTTTTTTCCTTTAAACTTTTTAAATTATCTCACCTTAAAGAGTGCACTAAAGTTTCAAAGACACAAGAGGTTACTGTGTGTTTAAGAATAAGAAAAAAGAGAAACATTATTAATGAGCAAGACCAATAGGAGAAAAGTAAATAAGACAGTAGACAAAGATTCATATTGCGTTTAAATTTACTCCAAGCGAAAAGGGCGAGAGAAGAAACTGTTAGCATAGAATGTACGCTAACTTGTCCAATTCAACTGTAAATAGATTAGATTTTGCAGTCAATTTAGTATTCCGCTTAAATACATAAAGTCTAGGTACCAAAAAGAAAAGTTGATCAGAAAAATTAACATGAAATTTATATAGAGAAGCTACATGGACGATACGTTAGGTTGCTGAGAAAAAGAACTGAAGCCGAGTCGCCAGGTCAGAATCAATAATATTGCGGACAATTCTTTGGCTTTTACCAAGAATCTCTAAATATACAACAAGAGCATCGGACCAGATATGGCATCAATATTGAAAGCATGGACGAAGCGTTGACTTAAAAAAGATAGTTTTTGAAGAGAAGAATTGTTTAGCACGTCATAGTGAACTAACGTTACGGGATATTTAATGCAAAAAATCGAATATTTTTTTTTACAATTTTTGTTTAAGATAATAATGGTTTTAGTGATACATGTCTTATTAATTAAAACATAGCTGGGTGGATAAATTATTCATAACAAACCAAGATCTTTAACTTTTAAAACTATTTTCGAATGAACCCAACGTTTAGAACTTTTATTATATATATATATATATATATATATATATATATATATATATATAAATAATGGTGAATATAAAATATATCAAATATATATATATATATATATATATATATATATATATATATAAAACGGTTTCAGACTCGACGTTGAATATATATATATATATATATATATTCTATATATTTATATATATATATATATATATATAATTAATATATATATATATATATATATATATATATATATATATATATATATCGATATATATATATATTCAACATATATATATATATATATATATATATATATATATATATATATATATATATATATATATATATATATATATATATATATATATATAGTTATTATCCACTGGGCCATGTGTCCTTGAGGACATATCTGTATGAATTTTGGGGTCTTATAAAACTAATGCCCCAGAAGTGGCATGACACGCGGAACTAGAACAATCTACCCCGGTGGACAGAAATAAAGTGCTCGAAATTCCAATCACCTGAAGAAGAACGGTGCGTAAAACGACCAGAAAACGTTGTGAATCTGGCAATAAAAATGAGGATAACAGACGGAGTAGTTTCAATAATGATTAGTTTGTTGTTTGTGTTCAGCGACATATAAACCTTCATGGGTTAATTAATGCGGAAATCTAAATCTTTTTACAATTTTTTTTTATTTTTTAGATAATATTTTTAGTGATACAAGTCTTATTAATTAACACATAGCAGAGGGAGATGGGGGGGGTTGATACTCCTCCCCAGGGCATTTGCTTTCAAGTAAATATAATGAACCCAACGACAACTGGACCTCGGCTCTCCGATCAATATATATATATATTTATATATATATTAGGTTTGCCCCAAAAATAATGACCTAATAATGTCGTTTTTTATTTATTTTTAACGTCAAAATCTATCTATTATCATCATTTTTTTTTCAATCTATATTTTTAGTCTCCTCTATATATATATATATATATATATATATATATATCTATATCAGTAAAAATTCAGGAGAATCCTGGGCATTTTCTATAATATGCCTTTGAAGTGGGTTTGGATGACGCATTTCTTTTTTTTCCATCTTATTTCAATCTCGATATTTTTATCCCTCCTTTATTTAGGGAAAGGATCTAACTACTTATCTATCGATCAATTTTCAAAAATTAAGCTAAAATTACAAATGCTGAGTTCTAAGGCACTCAGGTTTTTAAAATTCTTCCTTTTCCAAAACTTTCAATTTTATACAATCTTTTATTGCCTCTGATCCACGATATAATTCGTCATATTCAGAATGAAGAAGAATATATCTGCGGCAAGAAAGAGGTTCCAAAAATATGTGATCAAAAGAACCGATTTTGGTAAATCAAACGCTTATTTATCATTGGTTTCAAGAGACAGTGTTTTAAAAAAAAGCCAGAATGTGTAATGGGGAGTTTTAGAGTTTGTCGACTTTGCGCCGTTTTTGGGTTGTAGAAGCATTGCATCGCAACTCCATTGGCCTCCATTTCTAGCAATGTCTCTGAACGAACTAAATTTACTTAATCTATATAAGAATATACAACAAATAAATTGACAAAAACAGAATCGAGGCTGAATGAAAAGGTGTTGAGAAGAAAGAAAATAACAATGGGTGAAGGAAATTATCATTTTGGAAGGAAAAATGTACGAGACAAGCGACAAAGAATTCTAATTATATCCGCTTCAATGGAGCACTACGGCCATTTATTTTGATAAAAAAAAAGATAGTTTTGGATCTTTTGTTTTATTCATCTTTCTATTTTATATATTTTTCTTTTGATTAAAATGGACGCAGATTTTCTGCATTTTATATTAGATTTTTTTTTAGGAATTCAACAGGAAGGAAGGAAGGAAGGAAGGAATTTTGAAGTTTAAGAGTAAATTTCCAGATGAAATCGCCAAAGGCATAAAAATGGAATTTATAGTGTTTGGGAAACGAAATTGATCTGAGATAAAAAGAGAGAGAGAGAGAGATGGACCTCCGATATTTACACTGAAAAAATATAATATATATATATATATATATATATATATATATATATATATATAGTTTATGAAAAAAAAAATAGGTAATCCGTATGGGTAAGCCTAATGATTATAAAATCCAGAGAGCTCAATGTAAATCCAGAGCAAATAATTTAAATAAAAACAGAGCACTTTAAGGTTCCATGTCATAAATTATTTCACCACAGCCCTTTTAAAGGTCTGCGGATCATCAGACTCTACTTTCAAAGGTTGAAACAAAAAATGAAAAGAGATTTATACATTTTTGACGGGCCGTATTAAACATCTGTAAATTAAAGAAGTGAGAAAAGTGAGGGGCGAGAAATTTAAATTTCTATTCTTTCATACTTAAAATTACTTGAACAGAAAGAAAGAAAGAAAGAAAGAAAGAAAGAAAGAAAAAGAAAAGAAAGAAAGAAATTTTAGAAAAAAAGTAAAAAGAAAATAAAGAAAGATTAAGAGGCGAAAATGAGATTTAAAGGAAGAGAAAGAAAAAAAGAACAAGAGCCAAAATGATTAAAAAAAAAGAAAGAATGAGAAAAAGAAAGAGAGAAATACTTAAGAATGAATCAAAGACATGATGAACAATATAGATGATGAGAGAGAAAGACTAAAGGAAGAAAGAAAGACAGAAAGAAAGAAAGAAAGAACGAAAGTGATAGGCAGAAGGAATAGAGAAGAAAAGAAAGAAAGAAAAGAAAGAAAGAAGCAATGGGAAGCCACCATACGAAAGAAAGAAAGAAAGAAAGAAAGAAAGAAAGAAAGAAAGAAAGAAAGAAAATGTGAGAAGGAAACAAACGAAAGAAAGAAAGAAAGAAAGAAGCAATGGGAAGCCACCATACGAAAGAAAGAAAGAAAATGTGAGAAAGAAAGAAAGAAAGAAAGAAAGAAAGAAAGAAAGAAAGAAAGAAAATGTGAGAAGGAAACGAACGAAAGAAAGAAAAAAGAAAAAAAAAATGGGAAGCTGGGTTCCATTTCAAAGAAAGAAAAAAATATGAGAAGGAAACGAACGAAAGAAAGAAAAGAAAACGAAAGAAAAAAGAAAGAAAAGAAAGAAAGAAAAGAAAGAAAAAAGAAAGAAAGAAAATGTGAAAGAAAGAAGCAATTTAAAAACCATACGAAAAGAAAGAAAAGAAAATTAATGAAAGAAACAAACGAAAGAAAGAAAGAAAAAGAAGCAATGGGAAGCCACCATACGAAAAAATTTGCAAAGAAAAATAAAGAAAGAAAGAAAGAAAGAAAGAAAATGTTTTAAACGAACGAAAAGAAAGAAAGAAAGAAAATAAGAATACAAACAAGCCAATAAATAAAGAAAAGGAAAAAAAATGTATAAAAGAAAGAAAGAATAAAAAAGAAAGAAAAGAAAAAAAAAGAAAGAAAAAAAGAAAGAAAAGAAGCAATGGGAAGCCAAAATAAAAGAAAAGAAAAAAAAAAAGAAGGAAAACAAACGAAAAAGAAAAAAAATAAAAAAGAAATGTAAAAGAAACCACGAAAGAAAAAAAAAGAAAGAAAGAAAGAAAGAAAAGAAAAAAAAAAAAAACTTTAAAAATGGAAAAAAAAGAAAGAAAATTATAATTTTGAAGAAACGAACGTAAGAATTTTAAATCAAATTTAAAGAAACTGAAATTTTTGTTTAAATATTTAGGAAAGAAACAAAATTTTCAAGTATTCATAAAACGAACGAAAAAAAGAAAGAAAGAAAAAAGAAAGAAAAAAAAAAAAAGAAAATGCGAAGCCACCATACGAAAGAAAAGAAAGATTGAAATGTGAAGAAAACGAAAAGAACAAAAAGAAAGAAAAAAAAGAAAGAAAGAAAAAAAAAGAAAAATTCAAAGAGAAAGAAAGAAGCAGAAAAAATTCACCTATTTTTTTGATCAAGAAATCAAAATTTCAAAATATTGTTCTCGAAAGAAAAGAAAGAAAGAATTCGAGAAGTTTTTTAAATAACAGGATAATCACCATACGATTTCAATTAAAAAAATGTTAAAATGAAACAAAAAAGAAAGAAAAGAAAAAATCTTTTCAAAGAAAAAAGAAAGAAAGAAAGAAAAAAAGCAATGGGAGGCCACCATTCAGAAAGAAAAAAATTTGAGAAAGAAAAAAGAACGAAAGAAAGAAAAAAGAAAGGAAAAAGAAAAACAAAAAAAAATTCAATAAGGACAAGAGACAAAAAAAATAATAAAAAAAAATAAAAGAAACATGAAAAAAGGAAAATGAATTAAACTCATTGGAAGAAAGATTTATATACAAGTGTTAAAAAATATGAGAATGAAAGAAAAGAATGAAAAAAAAAAGCATTTATTAAAAATTAAGAATAAAAGAAAAAAAAGAAATTTTCAAAAATTAATGAGGATAAAATGAAAAAAAATTTGAATAAAATTAATTTTTAAAAAAACAAAAATCTAAAAAGAAAAAAATGGAAAAAAAAACTTTCTAAAAAAAATAAAACATTTAATCGCTAATAAAGAAAAAAAAATCCTGAATGCGTTCGAAGAAAAAAGAAAAAAAGGGTTAAAAAATATTCCCTGGTGAAAAGAAGGAAAGAAATTCTAAAAACAAATGAATATTAAAAAAAAAAATTTTAAAAATAAATAGAAAGAACAATTTCCAATAATAAAGAAATTTTTTTAAAATTTTAAAGACGTAGAAAAGAAGAAAATTTAAAAGAGATTTGGAAAGATGAGAAAAACAAACAAATTTACAAATTAATTTAAAGAAAAAAACAAAAAAAACAATTCGAGAAAAAAAAAAAAAGGAATAAAAAAGTTGATTTTAAATCAAAGAAAGAATAAATAAAAAAAATAAAAAGAATCTAGCTTTTATTTAGATGGAAATAAGCAGCTAAAACTTCCACTTGAATAACGGCAGCTACGTGACGTGCATGGGATATACGAGGTACTGGTTACATGATATTCATGAATAAAAAAATAAAAAATGACTCTTATCAAGAAATTTTGGTAACTTTTTACAGTTTCTGTTTTCATAGATTTTGAACTTAAAGGATAAAAACCAGTGGAGCATTAATAGCTTGCCCTGGTGTTCCTGGACACATCTCCTTGTCAATATTAGTGCATTATATTATATGAATGCTGTTTTTATTTTGCTTTGCTTCTTAGTCAATATCATTGAGCAATAACGTTATTTTTGATCTTGTTGAATCAGACTGTTAATAACAGACCCCAGTTTCATTTGTGGCCTTGCGGGTTTATAGAGGATATAACCAACTGTTGGAAAGTCATTAAGACCGTTCAGCATTACACTTCTAACATGCGGGGTTCACGTATGGTCTCCTCCTCACACTAAGTCGATCTTCTGCTGAAATCTGTTAAAATGTGACATGTCTGAGCGGGAGAAAGAATAACAATAGTTCAACATCCAATAAATCCCGTAATTTAAGCGCAAATTTTGTCATTAAAGATAAATATTTTATGCTATTTTTAAAAATTGCTTTTTAAATTACTTTAACATATCAAGCATTAAACATACACACAGATGCTAAAAGGTAAAACGTTGTGTGAAAAATGAAAAAAAAAAAAAAAAACCAAAAAATTTTTTAATTTTGGATACATGAACAGAAATCTCTTTTTTATATTTTTCTGATGTCTAGACAAAACATTGAAACCAAAACTGCATAAAATTTAATCTATAAGCCCTGACCACAGCTTTTAATATGGTATATATAGATAAAATATAAATATATTTTATAAATATATATATTTGAACAGAGGTAAAAAAAAAAATGATGTAATGTCCAGCCACCTAACTTAAACAGTAAATTTGAAAAATGACGTAATGCCCAGATACCGGTTTTTTTAGGTAGATTAAAAAAACGAAATATATACCGGTTGAACAGAGGTAGATAAAAATGACGAAATTGTTTAACTACAAAAGGTTGAACAGAGGTCCAAATGAAAAAATGCCCAGCCAAGGTTGAACATAGGTATCAAAAATTTAATATATATATAATATGTTGAACAGATATATAAAATATTTTTAATAATGTTTTAGATACCGGTTGAACAGAGTTGAAAAATTTTTGGGTCAAATCCGGTTGAACGTAAGTAATTTTAATTGAAATTGAAAGTTTTTGATCGGTAGAGAAAAATGACGTCTAAATATAGAGACCGGTTGAACAGTGGTAGTCAAAAACAATAATGTCCAGCCACCGGAAAACGGTAAAAAAAAAATGTTAATTTATTTTTATCATTGAACGGTGGTTAAACACTTACCTATTTTTATATCTACCGTGAAACATTAGATACCAATTTTTGTAACAATTTTTGAAAAAATGGCATTAAAAATCAAAATTGTTTAGGAACGCAAAATAAAAATACTTAATCAATTATATTTCTTACCGTTCTCTTTTCTTATTTTCGTCCATTCTCATCCAATTTTTATATCTTTCTCTCTTAAATGTTTTTTTTTTTTTCAAATTATTTTTCTATTCTCATTCATCATTTTATTTCTTTATTCAATATTTTTCCTTTTCTTTTTAAAAAATTTCCTTCTCCTCTGTGCTCAAGAAAGAAAAAAACATTTCTTTTCCTAAATTTCTTTTCAATTTTTTTTTTTCCTTTTTCTCATTTTTATTCTTAAACCTTTTATATGACCATGGCTTATTGGTTATAGAAAAAGATGGCGTAATATCCAGCCACCGGTTGAACAGTGATAAAGAAAAAATGACTTAATGATGGGCCACCGGTTGAACGGTGGGTAAACACTTATTAACTATTTTTATATCTACCGTGAAGTATTCAAACCAATTATTTTCGAATTTTGACAAAGGATCTCAGGCAGAAAGGTTTAAATTGTTCAAAAACGCAGAGCTCAAAGGGTTAATCGATTTTTCTTTTTTCTTTCCATGAATTTTCTCTCCTCCGTAGTCAAGAAATTTTGATATTTCTTTTCTTGCTTCTTTTTCATCTTTTTTTCCTTTATATATTATTTTTTCTTAACCTTTTGTCTCCAAACCACCGATTTACCACCATGGTAGATAAAAATATGGATATTTTCCACCGGTTGAACAGTGATTTAAAATTATATAATTCCCAGTTTTTTGATCTAAACATTTTTTTATTTTTATATCTACCAAATCATTACATACCAATTATTTGCGTTCCATTCATGAATTCAAATAGAAGGCTTCAAATTATTCAGAAACGCAGGGATCAAACAGTTTAATATTTCATTTCACGTCCGGATGATTTTTTTCAAATAGATTTTCTAATGAAGCTAAATAAATAGATTTTATTAATTCATAAAGGTTTTTTACATGTCAAAATTAATCATAATTTTAGTATATTATAGTGTATAATATCAAACGGTTATTGACCGTGTCCATGAAAGGAAATATTCGAGATTCATTGACCAAAAAGTTTACCTTGTTCTAAATAGACACTTGTGGAGCGAAGACGGAAATAAACACCAAAACGGTCAAAAACCAAATGACAAAAATGGTTTCTGAGTCGGAGGATTTGCGATCCTTCCGGTTAATATATTAATGATTTGAAAATAAATATTTAGCATTTTTCAACCATTTTCGAGAATAAAATATACATGCTGCATGATCTCTTTGAAGGTTATATAAGCAAAGTTTCTAGAACAGACAACTGGTAAGGAAATTTTTATGTCTTGGGGAAATAAATAAGGAAGACAAACTCGTAGCTAAGTAATAAAATAGGAAATTTACTACACGAAGGTAAACTTAGCTACTGACCTAATGTTAACTCAGTGTATTTTGTTCCCAAAAAAGCCAGGGATGTGGCACAACTAAAAAAACATGTTTTTTTCTCAGACTCCAAAATATATATATATATATATATATATATATATATATATATATATATATATTTATATATATATATGTATATATATATGCGTGTGTGTGGGTCTTTGTGAAATTATGATAACTAAAAATTATTATTATTTATATTTATTTTAAATTTTTTGAAAAAAAAAATTTATTTTATTTGTTATATTTAAAAGGTGGTTATTTGTTTGTTTTTGTGACTGTGTATATGTAACAGGTAGAAATTTAATAATCCTTATTGCTTAATTTATTATCCAGATGGAAAATACATATGACATGTACACATCAACGAGACATTTCCGTCACACTTCCAATGTTTAGATTTCAACATTTCAACATACAAATGCGTATGTATATATATACACCACCCGTATACATACATGTGTCATAGCCGAAACTGCCCACATATGTTTATATATGTATGAGTCCCGACGGACGACCAAGTATGTATATGTGTCTGCATACATCGATGTTTGCGTTAGTACGATGAATGACAAAACGACGAAATTTCCCCACCACTTCCACAATAACACCAATACACGCAATCTACATAAACCCAAATTTTTTTAAACATTAATCAGTTTGTCTGACGATCGCTAAAGCGTGAAACCCAGGGTCACAAACTCACATCTATCCAACCAAATATGTTAGCTCTATCTCTGATATTGATATATTTCTAATAAGTACCGCGCATATAATATATAAATAATTATACATATATATATTTTTTTATTTTATATACACTTTTCACATATATATATATATATATATATATATATATATGTATATATATAAATGTGTGTGTGTGTGTGTGTGTGTGTGTGTGTGTGTTTGTATTTATTTATTAGGCTGCTTTTTATAAAATTTAAATTGATTACAACATCAAAAAGTTATAACAATTTGGGAAATAAGATTTATATATTTATTTTTATATATAAGCCCTTGGACTAAATTGAAACACAAAGAGAAAGATTTTAAATTTAGAATTTTCGGACACACCTGTGTCTTCTCCAACGAGACTAGAAAATGTTAAAAATTCATATAAAATGACAATGTGAATAAGGAAAAAAGTTAAACTTTCCGATAGAGTACACGTGGAAAAAGACAATGCAAATAAAGATTAATGGAAAACTTATCTTACCCAAGCGTTGTTTCATCTGAGAGAATTTAAATGTTCCTCAGAGGACGAAACGCGTCGTCTAAGATAAGATTTCATCTATCGTCATATACTATACATTTCTACTTGACTCTAATAAATTTAGAAATTTGAATATATATATATATATATATATATATATATATATATATATATATATATATATATACTTCCATGGTAACTGCTCTGATGAGCTGCTCTCTCTGGTTCCCAGACTCCATGAATTCAAATGCCCTACGAGGCTGGCATCCTGCTCTCACCCTTACACCGTAGAAACCTTCAAATGTAGCCGTCTCTTCTACTCCAATAGCTTCATACCTCGCACCTCTCGCCAGTGGAACACCCTCCCCAATTACTGTTTCCCTGAAAAAATATAATCTCCAACTATTCAAATGTAATGTCAATCGACATCTCCAATTACCTTGATCTACCCAATATCCTTCTCCTCTTCCTTTCTCCTATCTCTTATCTGCTCTCGCTCCAAACCCCCAAAATCCTAGTGGCTTCACGCCTTGCTTGGGGCAAATGCTTTTGTTCATATATATATATATATATATATATATAAAAGTCTAATCTATCCTACATATACTCATCATTTGATATGTATCCCCTGATCAAAAAAATCCCTGGACGTCCTTTATAAAACCAAATTTGTGAGTGATTTTTTTTTCTAAAATTTACATCTTCTTTTTCTCTTTCTTTCAAGCATTATATCCCTTTTTCTTTTCTATTTTTCTTTTTTTTTTTTCATTTCTGTTTCTTTCTCTCTTTGTTTGTTTGTTTGTTTCTTTCTTTCTTTCTTTCTTTTTTTTCTTTCATTTCTGTTTCTTTCTCTTTTTTTTTATCGTTTTTTTTTTTCTTTTTCCAATTCTTTTCTTTCATTTAAACATTTCAATTAATTTTTTTTAAAATTTTCTTTTTATTTCTGTTTGTCTTTTTCAATTTCCAGTTCTTCTTTCTTTCTATTAATTATTTTTTTTTTTCTTTTTTCTTTCTTTCTTTTAAAATTTTTTCTTTCTGTTTTTTTTCTCTCTTTGTTTGTTTCTTTCTTTCTTTCTCTCTTTGTTTCTTTCTTTCTTTCTTTATTTTAAGTATTATGCTTTTTTCGATGTTTCCTTTTTTATTTCTGTTTGTCTTTCTTTCTTTCTTTCTTTTTCTAGCATTATTTGTTTTTCTTTCTTTCTTTCTTTCTTTCTTTTTTTTTCTTTCATTTCTGTTTCTTACTCTCTTTGTTTGTTTCTTTTTTTTTTCTCTTTTGTTTCTTTTTTTCTTTCTTTTTTTTTTAGTTTTCTTTGCTTTTTTTTTATGTTTTCCTTTTTTTTTTCTTTATTGTTTTGTTTCTTTCTTTCTTTCTTTCTTTCTTTCTAGCATTATTTGTTTTTCTTTCTTTCTTTCTTTCTTTCTTTCTTTGAAATTACTTAATTTCCTTACTTTTCTTTAAAATGACAAGTGACTACCTTGAGTAAAACTTATTGATATTCTTTTGTGAATAATAGTAAAAAAAAAAATAGATCCGTTTATGGTGTGAGCTTACAAATATATACAGAATATTTACTTCGCATCTAAAATGTGTTTTTATTCCAATCATTTATGACTCAAAAGAAAAACATAACGTAATTTCTAGCATATAAGAAGCAGATTATTGCCATACCTCTCTGTATGTGTGTTTTCTAAAACAAATAACCTTAGGACCTCACACAATAGTCCTTTCAGTGTGATGTTAGGAAAGTTGCCATGTGTACAACTTAAGACTAGCCTGATACAACTCGAGCAGGTCAGAATGAGATGTGTTGTGTGTAGGGAGAATTTCCATAATGATTGTTGTCATCTATTTAATTTTTCATCATTGTTTTCTTTCGTATTGAGCTCATGGGAGTTCAGACCCTTTAAAGAGGAGAACTCGTCTATCCCTTTTTTTTTCCTTTTTGTTGTTGTTGTTTTTTTTTGTTGTTGTTTTTTGTTTTTTTTTTATGAGGAACGATCTTTACCATCCTTACGACCAGGGCGTCCAGAAACGTAGAAACTGGTCAACATGTGCACAGCCTAGCGTTTTTGTAAAAATCAGTTTCTAGTCAAAGCTACGGACGGTCAAAGGCCATAAAAGATATGTTATTTTTTTGTTCTCGTTCTGTAAACATTCTCGTTCGTTGGACAGTATGAACAGTCATTTGTTTTGGGATATATGTAAATCCTTTAATAAATGTAAGTTGTTTGCCATATTAATATTAGTATCGGCGTGTTACTGGAAAACTGAAACGTATTATGCTTCCTAACACTAAATAGCCAGTAACCTATGACTATCTGATAGATTATACTAATACATACTTCTCTCAAGCCGGCAAGCACGGTAAAAAATTTTTAAAAGGTGAATTTTGACAACCTCAATTTTTCGATGATTGATCTACACACATAAAATTTCTACTCAGATAAATATCAGAGAAATGAAAAAAGGTAAAATAAATCAAGACTTTCTCTATTTCGGTAAATGTGAATTTTTTTTATTTTTTTTTGTCAACGTTTGTCTCTGTCTGGCCTCGAAATATCAACTTCTCTTCCTCTTATTACTTACAATAAACTTGCGCAAATCTACAGACATAGATATTGACGGAGAATAATAATGCAACTCTCAGTCGGACATTTCCGATTTAGACTTACAGGAGACACACTTTTATCTACGTTTTCAGCGATCTTGTGACGTACATTTCATCACTGGCGATCGGACCCAGAACCAGCATCAACAGCAATAAACGGATGTTCCCTTGCAGGCCTTGAGCGCCTACTGGGTCTTAAAGTCAACCTAAACCTCAACTGGAACTCATGCATGCTGGGAAAATGGCCTGTTCCATTTAACGATCCAGTAAGTACCATTACAAGCGCCAGATCAGGCTAAAATTTTATATATATATATATATATATATATATATATATATATATATAAATACATCAAATTATTCAAAACTAATGACCTATATTTAAATGGGGAACATCCATGCAAACGATTCAAATAGTAATAAAAAAGTCGAGATCCGTTATATGAGAACTCCTTTTTATCAAATTTCGCTGTATTATGTTATTTTTATTCTTTTCGTCTGTTCCTATTTTCGTCAGGCATATAATAATATGTTCTTGGTTTTTCTCTGGTAATAAGAGGACATCGAAAATATATTATTGTATACAAATGCTATTAAAATGAGTTATTTTTTTTTACGCGCCAAAGCAACGCACACATTGTTTGAATTTTTTTAAAATTTCTGCGTCTATACTTTTTATTAATGAACAAATAGTTTTTTAACAACAAATTTTTTACTGTCAAAGTGGCATGAACTATATTGTTCAATAATTATTCTAATGTCTTACTTTAAACCAAAAAGTCGCACGGATCAATATTTAAATTACAATAAACGTGTTATCAAAATACAAATACATTACTTTTATTACTAAGAAAAAACCAACCCATACATCTATTATATACCTTATTAATAACAGACGAAAGCTTGTAGTAAATGAACAACTAATTCACGGCAGAAATTTATATATAATGGCTCAAATGACGATAACGGATCTAATCAATTTCATCAATATATTTGAACCATATCCATTCTTTAAATCATAAAACTTATTTTGTATTATAAAATATTTGTTTATTGATTGCTATTTAGTTAATATATATATATATATATATATATATATATAATTATTTATTTTAAAAAATTATAACATATTTATGTTATAAAATATAAAATATTATTTTGTTTTTAAATTTCGGTGTCTTATCAAAAGATGTTGAATTTAATTAATGATTTTAAATATATATATATATATATATTTCCTATATATATATATATTTGATAGATAGAAATAGATAGATTCATCAAGATAGATAGATAGAGATAGATATATATCCTCTGATAGATAGATAGATAAAGAGATTTTGAACAGACCAAAATAGATAGATAGATAGAGAGATAGATATATGAATAAACCAAGATAAATAGATAGAGAGAGAGATTTGAACAGGCCAAGATAGATAGATAGATAGATAATGAACAAACCAAGATAGATAGATAAATAGATTTGAAAATGGGACACATACATATATATTTAGATATAGAGTGATAGAAATAAGATATTTTTATATTTATGAGAGAGAGGGAGAAAATCATTTTTAAAGACACTTTTGTGGTATTCAATTTATGGACGAATGATAGAATTATATTTATTGTTTATTAAAACGTTCTCTAATATCCTTGTCTTATATACTTTCGTCTGTGATATTATCTAATATTCTCGTTTTATTACCCAGTTTTTCTTTTTTCCTTTCTGTCTTTAAAATCTATAGACTGAGAGCAATATATCTCGAAAACCAAACTTGATTTGACTTGTTATTTACATTACCGAACTGTTTTCCTGAATTTTTGTCTAATTACGATGAATCGTTGTTTTCTCCTTTGCACAGTTTATAAACCCTATTGGGTTTTAAAATTTTTCCAGACCTCAAATGGAACTCAGACAAAGATGCTGGAAAAATGATCGGTTCCCTGTAACTGCTTCATCCAACATTAAAGGGCCAGATCAGGCTAAAAATAGTGAGGAAATGCTATTTATATGGACATTCTAAGTAACTTACTTCAAGGGTTTCTTTTTTGTATTTCTTGCGTAAACATTTCTGTATCTTCCACGATAAAAACTTACGTTCAGGTTATTGCAATTGTACCTTCTTTCTTGACAATGTGAAATATTCAAAAAAGAATACTGACCAAATACATTTAACAATTGCAGATCAGACCAAAAATAGAAGTATAAATGTTATATATTGTCTGATTTGCCAAATCTTTCGCTTTCCAAAGTCGATAGAGCTTCAAAAAGCGCATCTGCGTCCTTGTTTTAGAGTGACAAATTACACCATGGAACAATTTTGAACATATCCTTCTGTTGAGTTCGTTTCTTTTTTCACTTGATTTAGACTAAAATTGCTATGCTGATTTCAAAACTACAGTCAGTTGTCTTCTATTACGTCAAGTTTTTTCTTCCCTAGAGCCTTCTCCCGGAATAAGCACTGATTTGCTAATAACGCCTCTTTTAATGAGTTGCAATCAAAGTGTTAAGAAAAGTAATTAATAAAATAATATTTAGTTTTTTGTTTCAACAATTAATAATTAATAACATTATTTTATTAATGTTGAATCTAACGTCATATAGAGGAGATTAACGATCGGGCGGGGAGAGTGAAACCTGATACCTATTCCGTTACACGTGAGAGAAAGCATTGAGAGGCTGTGTGTTCCATATAGGCGAGTGCTATTCTGTAAACAAAACATAAAATTCTGTATATTACACTCTAGCAGAAATTTTTTTTTCTATTGTTTGAATCTACTTATTTTTTATTTATTAACATATTTCCATTCTTTTCAGATCATGTCTACCTCAGCTACTTCTCGTCCCAAATGCCTAAACAGTCCTGATTCCTTTTGTTATATCTGTGACAGTTTCACCATTCTCAGTCAAAACGGAGGTTTGAATCAGCACATTTATCAAGTGAATCCTATTTTGCATATTTTAAAAATGTAAAAATAGTGATCAAATCAATTCTTGCACCCTCACAAAGACAAAGACCGGTTTTCGAGGTTTACTAATGTGGAATAAAGGAACACGTGATAAATTGACATTTGAACCAAAGTTTGACCTTTTGGTTTTTTCAAGTCAGAAAAACACCATAACGCAAGGGGTTTTAAAAGTGATCAAAAATAAAGAGGAGTGTTTGGGGAAAAGATAAATTCTGAAGGACAGGGGATCAAGGTCAAGGCATCAGAAGATGTCAACTGACATTACATTTGAATATTTCAAGATTATAGCTATCAGGGAAGCAAAAACCCTTTTTTTTTAAAACTGGTGCCCCAAGCAAGGCAGGAGTGCCACTAGCACACAAAATTAAAGAGGAGTGAGAGTAAGAGTAAAGAGGAGTGTTTGGGAAAAGGATAAAGAAAAGGGCAGGGATCAAGGTCAAGGCATCAGAAGATGTCGATTGACATTACATTTGAATATTTCAAGATTATAGCTATCGGGGAAGCAAGTGATAAGGAAGGAGGTTCTACTGACAGGAGGTGCAAGATAAGAAGCTCGTAAAATAGATCGTTACATTTAGCCGTTTCGACAGTTAAAAAATGGGACCAAGATGCTAGCCTAGTAGCACGTTTAAATTCATTCAATTTAGAAACGAGTGAAAGTAGCTCGTCGGAGTAGTTGCCTTGAAAGTACTTGTTGAAAAGGCAGAGGGAAGCCACAGTACGTCTTTGAGATAGCGACTGCAGAGGTGATGGCAGATCAGGACCAATCATGTTGCATATCCGTCGCTGGATTTTGTCAAGAACTTCGAGATGGACAGCGGGAGCACCAGACCATATATGGCAGTAGTATTCCATGCAAGGACGAATTGTTGGCTGTAGATTTGAAGGATGGACTCCGGCAAGAAGAACCTTCTAACGCGGCATCGAGAACCAACTTTCCTTGCAGAAGATGAAGCTATAGATTCAATGTAGTTGTTCTATCACCAAGCCCATGATCTCGTTTGATCCTAGGTTCGCTGAGCAGCTGACATGCTCCCTCGGCATGTCTTGGTTGCATGACTGTTTCTCTTTTAATGATTTTCTAGTCCAGACGTTGTCAGCCATTTTTCGTCTGTCGTTTCTTCATTTGCCTAAGATGATATCTTGTCGGATGCCAATGGCTTTCATGACGTTCCCATATCATTGTAAATAATTTTTTAATAGTCAATATATATTCCCATGGGCGATGGTATCTCGCACTGTGCCATTCGTGATACCAAAAATCATAGCTGATTTTAAATTATATTAAATTTCGGCCATTGCAATCACATATTTTAAGCTTTATCTTGCGATAAGGCGTTAAAATATTTTTTTTTTACAATTTTATATCTATTTACAGAAATTTAGATGGATATCACCAAAGCACGTTTTTTTCGAGATTATTTGAATTGCAGAAAGATTTCTTTACACTTTTTATCTGTCATAAATTTCGATTCTTTGTCAGATTAACAAATACGGCATTGCAATCCTGTTCTGCGTAATGAGCAGGCAGCAGAAATGTAATACTACAGAAGGATACTGAGAATTACATGGAAAAACGAAGAGACGATGAAGAAAACAGCGATAGAAAAAACACTTACCTTAATACCCCTTTGTATAATACGCCTTCATCCTTAATACGCACCCCTAAAATTGTGCTGAAAGCGTGGGAAAATACTTCTACACACAAATAATACGTTTGGTAATCAAACGCTATAAATTGTACCTCTTAAATTTCATTACGGTCAGCGTTTCCTACTCTCATCAAAAATGGTTTTAAACAGAGAATAATATTATCCTAATTTAGTTTTATAATAATTCTTATTTTATATTAAATTTGTAAGTATTGTTAAGTATATATGATTGTATTTGACATCCTTATGGGGTCGCAATCGCCGAATGTTAGTGTCAAATTGCCGTATGTTTCTGATAAGTAGTCATTTCGTAACTGAAATCGACCTATGAAATGACAATTATTTAAAGATATTTTTTACTTGTTGTTATGCCATAGTACCTATTCTATTGTAATGGACTCTCCCATAGATCATAAGTAGGAGTAGCAGTGGCAAGTCTGGCAGAACGGCGTCTCGCGGTCTCTGACTGCGGACGCCTCCTGTCGAACTCTCTGCATTAGCTGAGAGGAACCCGGACGAGGCTTTGCCGAATTGTTTCGTCCGGGGAGGTAGACAGGGGCCTGAACCCATTTAATCGGCTTCAAAAGGCTATTTTTTTGGCCGAGCCTACGGGCTCGGGGAAACCCACATAAAAAATCGGCCTTGTGCCATATTCTTTTCCGTGGGTGAAAAGATAAATACCGAACGGCGTCTCGCGGTCTCTGACTGCGCACGCCTCCTGTCGAACTCTCTGCATTAGCAGAGAGGAACCCGGACGAGGCTTTGCCGAAGGGCAAGGTTTCGTCCGGGGAGGTAGACAGGGCCTGAACCCGTCTAATCGGCTTCAAGGGCTATTTTTTTGGCCGAGCCTACGGGCTCAGAGAAACCCACAATAAAACCGGCCTTGTGCCATATTCGTTTCTCGTGGGTGAAAAGATAAATACTGAACGGCGTCTCGCGGTCTCTGACTGCGCACGCCTCCTGTCGAACTCTGTGCGTTAGCAGAGAGGAACCCGGACGAGGCTTTGCCGAAGGGCAAGGTTTCGTCCGGGGAGGTAGACAGGGCCTGAACCCGTTTAATCGGCTTCAAAGGCTATTTTTTTGGCCGAGCCTACGGGCTCGGGAAACCCATAAAAAACCGGCCTTGTGCCATATTCTTTTCCGTGGGTGAAAGATAAATACCGAACGGCGTCTCGCGGTCTTTGACTGCGCACGCCTCCTGTCGAACTCTCTGCGTTAGCAGAGGAAACCAGACGAGGCTTTGCCGAAGGGCAAGGTTTCGTCCGGGGGAGGTAGACAGGGCCTGAACCCGTTTAATCGGCTTCAAAAGGCTATTTTTTGGCCGAGCCTACGGGCTCAGGGAAACCCACATAAAAACCGGCCTTGTGCCATATTCTTTTCCGTGGGTGAAAAAAGATAAATACCGAACGGCGTCTGCGGTCTCTGACTGCGCACGCCTCCTGTCGAACTCTCTGCGTTAGCAGAGAGGAACCCAAACGAGGCTTTGCCGAAGGGCAAGGTTTCGTCCGGGGAGGTAGAACCACCTAGGCCTGAACCCGTTTAATCGGCTTCAAAAAGGCTATTTTTTTGGCCGAGCCTACGGGCTCGGGAAAACCCACAAAAACCGGCCTTGTGCCATATTCTTTTCCGTGGGTGAAAAGATAAATACCGAACGGCGTCTCGCGGTCTCTGACTGCGCACGCCTCCTGTCGAAATCTCTGCGTTAGCGAAGAGAACGAACAACGATCTTTGCCGAAGGGCAAAAAAAAAACGGGAGGTAGATAGGCCTGAACCCGTTTAATCGGCTTCAATAGGCTATATTTTTGGCCGAGCCTACGGGCTCGGGAAAAAACCCACATAAAAACCGGCCTTTGTGCCATATTCTTTTCCGTGGGTGAAAATAAATACCCAACGGTTTTTCGCGGTCTTTGACTGCACACGCCTCCTGTCGAACTCTCTGCGTTAGCAGAGGGACCCTAGACGAGCTTTGCCGAAGGGCAAGGTTTCGTCCGGGAGGTAGACAGGCCTGAACCCGTTTAATCGGCTTCAAAAGCTATTTTTTTGGCCGAGCCTACGGGCTCGGAAAACCCAATAAAAACCGGCCTTGTGCCATATTCGTTTCCGTGGGTGAAATGATAAATACCGAATGGTGTCTTAGCGGTCTTTGACTGCGCACGCCTTCCTGTCGAACTCTCTGCGTTTGAGGGAACCCAACGAGGCTTTGCCGAAGGGCAAGGTTTCGTCCGGGGAGGTAGACAGGGCCTGAACCCGTCTAATCGGCTTCAAAACTCTATTTTTTTGGCCGAGCCTACGGGCTCGGAGAAACCCACATAAAAACCGGCCTTGTGCCATATTCGTTTCCGTGGGTGAAAAGATAAATACCGAACGGTGTTGAGCGGTCTTTGACTGCGCACGTCTTCTGTCGAACTCTCTGCGTTAGCAGAGAGAAACCTCACGAGGCTTTGCCGAAGGGCAAGGTTTCGTCCGGGGGAACCTAGACAGGGCCTGAACCCGTATAATCGGCTTCCAAAGGCTATTTTTTACATATAAGGAACGGAATCCCAGAAACCCACAATAAAACCGGCCTTGTGCCATATTCGTTGCCGTGGGTGAAATGATAAATACCGAACGGTGTTGAGCGGTCTCTGACTGCGCACGCCTTCCTGTCGAACTCTCTGCGTTAGCAGAGAGGAACCCGACGAGGCTTTACCGAAGGGCAATTCTTCGTCCGGGGAGGTAGATAGGCCTGAACCCGTCTAATCGGCTTCAAAAGGCTATTTTTTTTGGGCCGAGCCTACGGGCTCGGGGAAACCCACAATAAAACCGGCCTTGTGCCATATTCTTTTCCGTGGGTGAAATGAATAAATTTCAGAACGGCGTCCATCTTTGACGCGCACGCTTCTAAAAAAAAATAAACTCTGCATTAATAAATACCTGAACGAGGTTTGCCGAAAAAAATATTTTCGTCCGGGAGGTAGACAGGGGATTCGGACATTTTTTGGCCGAGCCTACTACTAAAACCACAATAAAACCGGCCTTGTGCCATATTCGTTTCGGGTGAAATTTGAAATAGAACGGTGTTGAGCGGTTTTTGACTGCGCGCCATTGAACTCTCTGCGTTAACTTTCCCAAGACGAGGCTTTGCCGAAGGGCAAGGTTTCGTTTTGGGAGGTAAAACCTGAAAATCTGGTCCGTCTAATCGGGACAAAGGCTATTTTTTGTTAACGAACCTAACGTTGTACATAGGAAAAAAAGATAAAACCGGCCTTGTGCCATATTCTTTCGTTAAAAATGAAAAATGCTCCCGAAAACACTTGTTATCATAATTATTTTGACATTTGATAGTTACCAACCATCGCAATTTTAGAAAATAGCTTTTTATTTTTTTTGTTCTTAAAACTGCATATTAGGACGAATGGGGAAAAAATGCTCCCAAATGAAAAAATAATAATTTTTTTTTTTAGTTTAATTTTGCATAATAAAATTAATGCCATTACATACAATTTGAAAATCAAATAAAAAATACACATAAATGAGGAATTAGGAAAATTTGGAAAAATAACCCTCACAAGGCATATTGAGGGCAAGAGAGATAGGGGAGGGTAAACGAGCGATTTAACTAATGAACATATGTAAACAAATGGTGAAACGGAAGGAGGGCGGTCCTTTTACAAAAGGAGAAAAACTGCTAAGAGCCAGATGAGATAGGAACGCATGGAGAGCCATGATCGCCTATGTATTTGTAAATTTTAGAATACCCCAGTATTTTCCAGAGTTGAAAAAAAGAATTTTGGGTCGTAAATCCATTCCAAGTTAAAGAAAAACCTTCAGGATTTCGGGCGATACATGAAGAACATTTAATTGGAATGACTTCAGATAATCAGTTTAAACCTCGTTCCTATCTTGGGGAGTTTAAGAGACGATGAAGTCTTAAAGAAAATGGCGGCAGAAAGAACATTTACTGGCATTCTCATTTATAATACGCTTTCATCTATAATACGCACACCTAAAATCGTGCTGAAAACGTGGGAAAATGCTTCTACTCAAGCATAACATGATTACCCTTTTTTTTAATCAAAGCTTATAAAATGTAAATTTTAGAATTTTCTACTCAGTTTTAAAATTCCTATCTTTTTGGAAATTTAAAGACGATGAAGTCTTAAAGAAAATGGCGACAAAAAATTCATTTACCGCCATTCCATATATAATATGCTTTTTCCATAATACGCACTCAAAAGGTTTTGTGCTGAAAGCGTAAAAACTGCTTCTACTTACAATAAAATATATTTTCAGTTTTTGAAAATCAATCCCTATAGATTGTTTTTTCTCTAATTAATTCATTTTATCCCCGTTCTTAATAATATAACTTTGAACTCGTCAGAACATAGCAAACAGAATGTCAAATGTTTATTATGAATCAACTTGCTTTTTGAATGCAATCTGTGAAGTAGTTATGAAGTGTTTCTAATTTTAATTGTCATTATGTGTGTGATTTACAAACATTTTTATTTGGTCAGCGGCGGGAAAGTGTCCCATACTGATAGAATCATTTTTTTTTAATTTCTGTCAGATTCTCGTGTTAAATTGACTTAATGATAAGCAAAAGTCTAGTTTAGGTTCTGTAACTAACTTGTAATTTTCCATCCTTGTAGATGTTTTATATTATCGTATATGATTATATATCATATACAATAAACAACACGAAAGCTTTTTCTATTAGCTTTTAAATAGATTTTTCAAAATAAACGTCCGGTATTTATCCTGTATGAAACAGAACAATATTCAAGACAATATATAACAAGAAAATTAAAAATTAAATTTTACATACACTAGAGGTAAGATTTTTGGGATCATCATACATTTCTGGAAAAAAAAATCTTAAAATGAATATTTTTGTAATATATTTTAAAGTAAAAAATAAAATTTCAGTACCAATAGTGTAATTGCTTTTATTTTTGGAAAAAAAAGCATTTAACTATCAAAAATTATAATCCAAAAACATTGTATTTTGTTTTCGCCAATAAAACTGCCACATGCGTTAATTATTTGTTTATAGATAATTGGCATTCTTTCCAAAAGTTTTTGAATAATCGTAGATAACAGACCTACCGAAATATTCTTCAAGCACTGTAAAAGCTAACTCTCACGCTTTCAGTATTCATGAGGTCTCCTATCTAATTCATACCATAGTAATTCAATGGGAGAGAGATCAGGAGATTGATGTAGTCAAGTTATAATTTCCAACATTTTGTTCCCTTTTTTCGAAGAAATTTTAACATAATATACAAGAGTGTTTTATATCTTTTTTTATTTTGTTGATAGGTTAATTCTTTTACAATTATGTGTAAACCAGATGGTATAGCATGTCTCTGCAAAATAGAATGATATATATATATATATATATATATATATATATATATATATTTCATGATTGCCTTGACCTCAATCAAATCTTCAGCCTTTTTGGTGATCTTAAACGGTCTCCTGAGAGGTTAAAGGGGAAAACAAAAATAAATGTTTCTCATGCAAAATATTAATAACGTAGCAAAATGGATTGTGGACAGATGAATCCAAATTTGAAGTTTTTGGCTGTGAGAGGAGAAATATTGAAAAATAAAAGCAAATACACTATAGTTGCAGAAATGTTATCTTTTACATTAAAAAATACAAAAATTCCTCATTGTAAAGTGTTTTTAAAGAAACGCATAGTAGCCCCAAAATTTGTACCTGTAGCATATCTATAACACTTTAAATGCGGCATTTCAAACCATTTTAAAAAATTGCTCGATGCAAGGCGATGAAGCCACTAAGATGCAAGAGGTTATTGAGAGTCAGTGAGACAGGGAGTACAACAAAAGAACCGGATTCAAGTAGGCAGATGATGATTACTGTGGATACATTTAATGTTTTAAAGAATATAGACAACGCGAAAAGCAAGAAATACGAAAAACAGCAGGGCGTGAGAAGAAAGGATTTGCAGAGGACATTAAAATTATAAGACTGAGCTGTACATCTAGTACTGCGCTTAGATTCCCGAGGTCAAAGTACCAAAGACGACAGCTTGTCAGCATAATTACCGTGAAAATATTTATAGAAAAGGCACAGGGTATCTACGTTACGCCGGTGTGAAAGAGACCGAAACCGAGATACCAGGTGAGGATGTATAATATTGCCGATTCTACTTCGGATTTTGTCAAGAATCTCTAGATATAAAATAGAAGCACCAGACCTAATGTTGCAGTAATATTCAACCCACGGACGTAGATTTATAAATGTGCAAGAAAAATGGTGGCGAAAAAAAATACTTTTTGGGACGACATCGTAAACTGACTTTCCTACCAAAAGGTTTAGCATTTGAGGTAGAATCAATAATTTAAAAATCATTCTTCGACATACCAGGTGAGAATGTATAATATTGCAGATTCTACTTCAGATTGCGTCAAGAATCTCTAGAAATAAAACCGACACACCAGAACTAATGTAGGCAGCAATATTCAACACATGCACGTAGATTTATAAATGTGTAAGAAAGATTATGGCGAGAAAATAAACAGTTTAGCACAACATCGTAAACCAACTTTGCTAGCAAAAGCTTTAACATTTTAGGTGGGATTAATAATTTAAAAATCATGCTCGTTAATGTCAGCAGGAAAAGGTAAATACTGTGACGATTCCCTCCAGTGATCACGAAGGGTTAAAGGCTAAATTTGAAGGTTTCCTATGCCCGTTTCTGATTGTGACATGTTTGAAGTATAACTGGATTTATCAAAACGGGTTATTCGATTTCTATTACTGTTTGCACGGCATATTTTATACAAATCTGGTTTTGCTAAAGACGTTAACTCAAAAACTAAATGCTGCAACAGACAGGATGTTGCGATAGATTTGCAAATTTGATTTTCTAATATCAAATCAAAGTCAAAGTCAACCCGGATCAAGGTACAATTTTGAAATAATGCTCTTTCACTTAACCTGCGTTTAATATTTGTTCCTCAACCACACAAAACATACACTTTTTTCAAAACATATATAAATCATACACATTTTACAGCATTTATATACACCATTCAATTTCTCACAACACTTACATACAGCATAACTTTCTCACAACACTTATATACAACATACACTTTCTCACAACAATTATATACAATATACATTTTTATAAATATTATATAAATCATACAATTTTGCAGCATTTATATACACCATTCAATTTCTCACAACATTAACATACAGCATAAATTTCTCACAACACTTATATACAACATACACTTTCTCACAACAATTATATTCAATATACATTTTTATAAATATTATATAAATCATACACTTTTTACTGCATTTATATACAGCATAATTTTTCTCACAACACTTATATACAACATACACTTTCTGACAACACTTACATATAAAAAGAAAATTGCATATATTATAAACTTTCTCAAAACACTTATATATAAAATACACTTTCTCACAAGACTTATATACAATATACATTTTCATAAACACTTATATGTAACATTAATTTTTTCGCAACACTAATATACAATATATACTTTTTCAACACACTTCTAAAAAATATACACTTTCTCACATCTATATACAATATATACTTTCGCAATACATTTATATACAACATACACTTTCTCACAAACTTATATAGAACATACACATTTTCACAAGACTTATATACAACATACACTTTCTAATAACTGTTATATAATGCAAGAAATTTCTCACAACATTTATGTGCAACATAGACATTCTTACATCAGTTATATACAACATACATTTTTCACAACAATTACATATAGGATACGATATCACGACAATGATATACAATATACACTTTTTAACCACATTTGTATACATCAGCTTTTTCACGGCACTTACAACATGTACTTTCTCATAACACTTATATACAACATACTCATTCTCATAAAATTTATATACAACATACACTTTTTCACAACACTTATATACAACATATACTTTTTCTCAAAACTTACATACATACACATTTTCACAATATTTATATACAACATACACTTCTTCACAACACTTATATACAACATACACTTTTCACAACACTTATATAAAAACATACACTTTTTCACAATATTTATATGCAACATACACTTTTTCTCAAAACTTACATACATGCACATTTTCCCAATACTTATATACAACATACACTTTTTCACAATATTTATATACAAGGTATATCGACCCCAGTCGATTGCATTGCATTCACTTACGTACTAATATACTTGGCAAAGGTATCAATCCACTTCTTCTCCCCACCACCAGCTATGAGGTAAATAGCACTATAGCCTTGGATGGCAACTGGTCTACCGCAGAAAGAAATGGCAACATACTGCCGAAAAATCTGCCTCGTCAGTCGAAAGATACATGATCGCCTAATCATGGCACATAACTGACTGACTTCTCAAAACACTCATAGAGACTTGTTAACAAAAATTATATACAACATACACTTTCTCGAAACAGTTATATACATCAAGACATTTTCAAAGCATTTATATAAAACATACCATTTTACAATCTTTACTTATATACAGTATATTGTCCTCATCTTTGTCGCCATATTTATTACAAAGTCTCGGCTGTGTACGCTCCGGCCTTCTTCAGGAAGTCGAACTTTACTCTTTATTTCGCTCACTGGTGTAGACTGTTCTAGTTCCATGTTTAATGGATGTCAGTTATCAGTTACCACGCATTAATTCCTCTCTCCCTTAACCGGGTATTGAACTCACACTCTTTGGGTTCTGTCACTGGATCGAACCAACGGCATTATCCACTGTGCCATGTATCCTTTTACATGAATTTCTGGATATTATAAACCTAATGTCTTCAGCAACCATTTTTAGCAGTGCTCATATTGCAATTTTTGCTGTCATCATTGCATGATTTTACCGGTGCTCATATTGCAATTTTTGTTGTTATCGTCGCTTTTCTCTGCCCGGAACGCACAACGTTGGAATAAATATGGCGACAAAGGTGAGGACAATAATGTACATAATAGCTCATCTCAGAAAATAAACAACTGCAGTATATACAGTTTCACAAAACTCATATATATATATATATATATATATATATATATATATATATATATATATATATATATATATAATAACATTTCGGCAATTTTAGGGAAATCGTCGAAAAAATGTTCGGTTATAAATTTATGGAACTCCTGATTTGTTCGATTATTATATCTAAAAAATGTCCTACATTATGTTGTTAACAGGGGCAGTGAATGGCTTGTTAATTTTAAGTCAAGGAAATGAAACTGCTATTTCTTAACCGTAAGAGAGAACTGTTACTGCATTGCATCAGTAAGGCTAATCCTAAACCCAGGAAAGAAACTCGTTGCGCCATCTCAGGCTAGAAATGTCAGCCGGCATAAAGTGGAAGGATTATATTAAACCAACCCTAAGTCTGCTGCTAGGGAAGTTGATTCTCTGTGTCCGGCTAGACAATTTTTCTCGACAGAATATATCTTACATATTTACAAGTCTACCATTCGTCCATGCTTAAAATAGTGCTGCGACATTTTTTTTAAAAGCATTTTACTCCAAGCAAGGCGGTATTGCCACTAGCACACAAAGCGTTACGGGGAGCAAGAGCAAGAGTAAGGAGGGATGTTTGAGGAAAGGATATAGAAAAGAACGAACAGATCAAGATCAAGGCATCAGAAGATGTCGCTTGACATTACATTTGAATATTGGAAGATTATAGCTATCAGAGAAAGCAAGTAAGAGGAAGGGAGTTCCACTGTCAGGATGAGCGAGTGGAGAAGCTTGTCGACATTAAATAACCCATTGAGGTTGATATGCCGTAAAAACAAACCTAAAAGAGAGCGAGAGAGCGAGAGAGTGAGAGAGAGATAGGTTGGAACAGAGACAGACAATTTTTAGACCGCTACTTATCAGCCGGCCAGAACTACTGAGGTAGTTCGAAACACGGTCTGAAGAGGCAGTAAAATTTGAACTTTGTCTATTTGTTTGTTTTTTAAGGGTGACGTGGGATAGCGTAATTTATCTGTTTTGGTCATTTAAAAATTGAGAACTGTCTATTCTTGTTTAAGTAGCATTCTGTCTTTCGGTGTTATCTTCTTAGTTTATGTTTCCTTTTCACCTTTTTAGGGTTTTTTTTCTTTTGGTATCTTGATTTATTGACTTTTGGTTTTATTATTGTTTTCATCTTTGGTCACTTGGACAGATTTGTATTGGTTTGGCCAATACTTTGGTTTGTCATATATATATATATATATATATATATATATATATATATATATATATGAGTCAATGTATGTGTGTGTATGATAACTTATAGATTGATATAATAGCAAATAAGAAAAAATTACGAGTCTACCCCCAAATTATTAACTAAAATTTTGGAGGTTAGCCATTCCCAAAACTGTCCACCATATCTTGCGTGAATATATATATATATATATATATATATATATATATATATATATATATATATATGTGTGTGTGTGTGTATATATATATATATATATATATATATATATATATATATATATATATATATATATATATATATATATAATGGACTAAGTCTGACAATTATTTTAATATATTTTCTTTTTTGCGTAATTTTCATAGACACATTTTTTTTAAAATAAATGTTTTGTGTATAGTAATTCCGGTCAACCCTTGAAGTTAATACTGTTTATTATAAACAGAACATTTACTTGAATATTTTATCTATAAAAATAACGTATGAACAGAAAATATATTACAACATATCTATCTCTCTCTCTCTCTCTCTCTTCTCTCTATATATATATATATATATATATATATATATATATATATATATATATATATATATATATGTATTCTGTAATGGTCTAAAGTCTGACAATTATTTTAACATATTTTTCTCTTTTGCGTTTTACATTGAGCTCTCTGTATTTTATCCTCCTTGGGTCTACCCATACGGATTACCTAGTTTTCATAAACTATATATATATATATATATATATATATATATATATATATATATATATATATATATATATATATAATTGAGTGATTATAGTTGTTCCAACAAGAAAGAAGTGTATATTTTAAATAGGCAAATGATTTTGGTTATAAAATGAATTTTTTTAATATATCTTATACTTTATTTTCCATATTTCTTCTGTTACACGAGTTTCGGGTCTTGTGACCTTCATCAGAAAATGGAAACCTATGTCCAGAACTGTTGTTTTGTGCACAGTTGAGTTGTGTTTCACGTATGTGGATTACTACCACACACAAACGACAATGGTTAAACATTAGAAAATATTAGAAAAAATTATTCCTTTAAATAATATGTGGAAATAACCATTCTTCGCCTGCATTGTGTTGCACCATAAAGCACAAGCTTTGCATCGTCGTCATATCTCATGCTCGAGGGACAGACTATCGTGCAACGTCTCACGTAGCTTCAAATCTAATGAGTACCTAGCAGACACAATCACAGATGTTGCACGTAACGGCTTGTCTCGTTAATGTTAAAGAAGTGATGGCAGCCACCTACTTGTTTCATTAGACTTTCTACGATGTGTCAAGGTTGTTGCATATGGTAATTTCGGAATTAAAATTTGCTCGCGCATTTCCAATAGGAAATTCCGGTCAAAAGGCCTGAGAGGTCCTACGGCAAAGAATGTCCGGTAAGAGAGAGAGAAGGAAAGAGAGAGAGAGAGAGAGAGAGAGAGAGAGAGAAGATTAAATGGAGATCACTGAGGATTTGAAATCAAGACTTTAACACTGCTAACTCTCTCCTCCAATTTACAAACCCTATTTGCTATATTTTTATCTGTTAATATAATGAAAAAAATATCTCAGTGATAATATTGGTCGATAATTATTTATAATTATTCATACTGTAACTCATACACGCAATTACAAGGAATCAATAATGATATTTTAAATTTTGAAATCGTAATTATTTTTTTATATATGGACTTTTTAAAACTGTATCTAAATCTTTAATTGCCTTTCAATTATTCCGCTTCACCTGCTATCCTCTTCCGCCGCGTCTATGAGGCGTACTGCACCGTGAGGGAGCCACTGTTCTAAGTGATGCCCTTCTTATGTTATATTTCTGGTCAGGTCACTCAATGAATATTAGTGTTATTATTAGTACTACTTGGTCGAGGGGCACGCTAGGCTTTTCTGGGGAGGACAAATCGAATAATTAAAAGCAGGACCTGGCCGAGGACCGAAGAATTACTCATCGGATCAAGTAACAACGATATACTATTACCCTCTTCCTATGTGGATATCCTTACAAAAGCAAATGCCAATAGAACCAACCTATCCAGAAAACAAGGCTTGAACTTCCTCAGACATTTCGGTGTGTTGTCATTCAGTTTTCTTGCAACTCCTGACTGAAGCACTAGCTGTATCCATGTCGAAGCGATAAAAGCAAAAAGATTTTTTTTTAATGACTTTACTGGAAATGAGATTAGAAGGGGGGAAAAGACATCATAAATAAAAGTAGCCGTCGAGTTCACCTTCTAGTTCAAATCGAATATAAACATCGATAGGTATCGGTAGACACGGGCAACTATAATTCCTAAGGAATTAATAGATTCTATTTATAAACCAAGATTATTTCTCGTAGAAAGAAACGTTATTTTTAGTGGATGACGTGTTTTAGTAGACAAAGTTTTTATTTTTTTATTTTTTTTCTTTGTTAGAAGGGCTTATAAACACTGTTTATTAACTGTGAAAAAGAATGATATGCCGGGTGAAATAACAAAATGTCCAAATCGAGTCACAGTAAAACTGTCCATTTATTAAATTGAACCGTTGAGTCTTAAAATCTTTCTCTCTCTCTCTCTCTCTCTCTCTATATATATATATATATATATATATATATATATATATATATATATATATATATATATATATTCTAGTTCACTTACTAGCAACAAGCAGCAATATTTCTCCTCCCTATGATGGCCATTTTGGCCGAAACTAGTCGAGGAATCTAAATGAAATAATAATAAAAAAACGAAAGAATATTAATCTACAACCCAGTGTGTCTGAAGATTTTAATTTTTAATATTTTTTTATTGTTCAATATATATATATATATATATATATATATATATATATATATATATATATATATAATACAAAACAGCAATAAGTGTCCAAATTGAGTCACAGTATAAATTGTCCATTTGTTAGATAAAGCTTTTCAACCGTTGTATCTTAAAATATATATATATATATATATATATATATATATATATATATATATATATATATATATATATAAATATGTATATACCTATAAAGCAGCAAAATTTTCTAAATAATGTAATAGTAACATTATCCAATTGTTAGATTAAGCTCTGAATCGATCTATCTTACTATATATATATATATATATATATATATATATATATATATATATATATATATAATATAATGGAAAAAATTCGGATGACTTCCACCACGAAATATGTGATCGAGCGGCGCTATATCGAGTCTAATTCGCTCCTCTTCGTAACCGAGGCCCTTTGGAACCGTGGGTATGATGTTTGCCTGACAACTTAACTGTTCGGGTTTCAATTCTAAGTAGTGGATGTGGATGTGCACTGCTGATGAGTCCCAAATATAGTACGAAACGGCCGTCCAGTGCTTTCTGTTTAGGTTTGCTCTAGTCATGATGAATTACTTAATTTATATATATATATATATATATATATATATATATATATATATATTCAATTCAAAGACAGTCCTGTTTCGCTTTATCACAGCACCTCAGTTCGACTAGCCATCCGAAAGCCTCAACCGGTTTGGTGTCTGCCAGAGCTTCTACCACTGAGCTACATTCACTCGTTAGTTACAGTGTTAAATCTAGCTTATTGTTTTTACGAATGAAAACAAATGCCACTCAGCCGAAGCACTTCATTCATTTTACGGAAGAGCATTATAAAGTTATCTGGCTGGAATTTTCCGAGGTTTTTATACCACTATCGAATTCTATTTTGGGCAATAAGAATGTATAATTACTCTCCAAGTTTAATAGAAGAATCCTGATAAATCGATCATAAACGAAAATGACATGTTCATCATTAATTAATTAAAGCTAAGGATAGGTACCTCTGAAATATATATATATATATATATATATATATATATATATATATATATATAGATAGATAGATAGATTCCAGGATATATTTTTCAACTTATTCAAGATGATCTTCACCCTCTCTAAACTTCTAACTTTCTATCCAGGAGTAACAAGGTGCCTTACACGTTTCAGGTTCGATGTCTTTTTTCGCTGCTCTTTGGACTGTCATAGCTAAAATCCCACTCTCACGTGCCAAACGTCTTACGGATTGAGTTGGATCTTTTCTAATTGATCTCTTTAACTCTAAGTTGAAATGATGATACTCTTGCTGTTGTGACCTCTTGATACAGTTTTCCTAACATCTGTTCCTTTTTTTTAAAATTAATCCTCGTTCTATTGACAATTCTTGAATGGACTTTGAAGATGGAAGCCAAGTTATGAATGTTGGTAAGACCTCAATGAATTTTTCTGTCATCATTGCTCATTTGACAAGACGTAGTTGGGCTGAAACAGAACGAGTTTAACCTGTTCTCTTTCTAGCTGAATAATTTAAAGGATTTTTCAGTTATTCTTAAGACAAATAGTGCCAAAAATGGCTAAACGTCTAATATGAAAACATGGAAAAAGCTCAATTAGTTTAGTGAATTCTTCGATATTAAACATTTTGTAGGATTGAACATTATAGACAATCTTTCCGTTATATCCGTTATATCTTGGTTGTCAGCAAGAAGCGAGGTACGAATTGGAGATATCATAATAAGTACCGTAAATTAAATACCTGGAAAGTGATTTAACAGAGGACAGAATATGTAACAGCGAAATCAGAAGGCGAAACTGAATGGGAAAAGTTGTCTTCCATAAGAGCCAGAGTCACGTGTATGTTTTGCCAGAGAATGTGGAGACGGTGAATCGACCAGCTTTAGACCGACGGTGAATCGGGCAGCACTTCGTGCTGATGGCAGTGGTGGTGTTGCTTGTAGCCATTTTTATTGGCTGGTTCTGGGCGCTGTTTGGCTGAGTTCTGGCTGGGTCAGGTACATAAAGCATGGTATGTTTATTTAGCGGTAATTCGCTTTTCGCTTTGCCTAGTAAAAATATTGGGCTCTAAATACCTTCTGACTTTGCTTTTCCTCAATATGCATTCAACCAATATTTGCACAGGAATCAATAAAAGTTCATCTGTTTCTTTCAGATTCTAGAGATAAACATCCTTTTCGTTCTCATTTTTCTTGAAGTTTCCTTGTTACTAAAACTCTCCATCCATGGTATTCTGAGAATCCGTCTATAGAACTCAATTAGTTTAGTGAATTCTTCGATATTAAACATTTTGTGGGATTGAACATTATAGACAATATTTCTCTTACACCCGGTACATTTTGGTTTTAAGCAAGAAGCGAGATACGAATTGGAGATATTAAAAGAAGTACCGTATATTAAATACCTGGAAAGTGATTTAACAGAGGATAGAATATGTGACAGCGAAATCAGAAGGCTGAATGGGAAAAGATGTCTTCCAAAAGAGCTAGAGTCGCATGTATGTTTTGCCAGGGAGTGTGGAGACGGTGAATCGACGAGCGTTGAACCGTCGGTAAATCGGGCAGCACTTCGTGCTGATAGCAGTTGTGGTGCCGCTTGTAGCCATTTTTATTGGCTGGTTCTGGGCGCTCTTTGGCTGAGTGCCGGCTGGGTCAGGTGCATAAAAGAACGGAAAGGGCTTTAACAGTATTACGAAACAGGAAGACTTGCTTAGAAAAAAAGAAAAGAAAAGGTTACTTTTCTCGCACCCACTATATCACATAAAAGATACGAAAACGGTCGAGGTTTAAACGGGGATTACCCGCAATACCCGCAAAAATTTCCTCAAGCCACATCGACACTTCCCCCATTCGCTCGTGTCGCTTCTTCGTTCGTATCATTCACTACCAGATAGGAGGGGTGATTTTACACAGCAGTTCAGCAATTCTTATATTTGTTTCAAACGAAATTTTCCTGTTTCTTATTACTTTGCTTAGCTTTTTGAAGTCACCTTTTGCTATTGTGGTGAGTCTTCTAGCTTTACTGTCACATTTTCTGTTCTCTTTTAAAACACTTCGCAGATATTTAAATTTCTGCACTTGATTGATTTTGACATCTCCAATTCATAGCTCGCGTCTTAGACACTCTTCTTTACGGCCAATATATATATATATATATATATATATATATATATATATATATTTATGAAAATTTCTCAGAGATAACCTGTAGAAAAAAAGACAATATTTATAAATGTAAAAGACAATAGGAAAACTGTAATAGTTGCCGACGCGTTTCGTCCAATGTGGACTTTTTCAAGCCAAAAAACGAAATGAATTTATTAAACAAAGTAAATAATAGTAACAAATCAAAATATCTTTAGCAACTAAAAGAATTTAGAGAACGCTATTTTCATAATGTTAACTGAAAATTACGTCAAAATACTGTCACCTGTATATATATATATATATATATATATATATATATATATATATATATATATATATATATATACTTAAAAAGCAGCTTCTTAATTTCAAGACAAGTCTTCTCATCGATAATCCGATTATTCGACTTCTATCAAAATTGTCTGTAACAGAGCCGTCTAAATATTTACTTACCAAATACTGTCTGGTATGCTAAAATGAATAGTTTTTCAATAATCCCGATTTATGTGAACTCGTGTCATCAAACATACGTATACAGAGACAGAAAGGTTGAGCTAATATGGTTGCACTTTCTAGTGGCGGGTTTTACTTTGGTTCAGTTTATGTATTCTCCACCTTAACCTTAGCTTGCAATATGTAGAGCCTCTTTCTAGTCATTCCATTTTGGCGTATTTACCCCACATACAGGACACGACAGGTAAATTGTCGCCATTTTATATTTTTAATTTCGCGCATGCGCGTTCTTTGTTTTTGATTTTGTCGACTGCAAGGTATAGTAAGGTCAGTTGGGCACCGTCTATAAGAAAAAGAGCACCATGATGCAATTCACTCCTCCAGAAATTTGGAAATGGCATGTTGTACTAAAGCACCAGTACAAACATTTCCTAGTGCTGAAAATTTAACTCTGATATTAAAGTGAAATTGTTCGGAAAAGACTGGATGAGTCTAATGGGGATTACGAATTTGTTGGGGAGGCGATTCAACACGGAGGCCTACATCAAGTATATTGATGAAGTCGTGCCGCCCTGAATCAAGAGGCTGGCTACTAGAAGGCCCTATGTCGGGCAAAAGAGCCCTGCACCATGCCACAAGAGCAGGAGAGCCCAGTTATGGATGTCAGACAATTTTTGCGACCATAACAACCCTTGTATCTGGCCACCTAACACCCCAGTATGCAACCGTCTTGATTATTATATGTTGGGCGCAGTTGAGCAAGAGACCAACAAAATTCCTTGTAACACCAAAGATGAACTGAGGGGAAGATTATAGCATCATTCCCCAAAATAAAACATAAGGAGGCAGTTCAGAAAAGATGCAGTCGTCTGGGGGCCGTGGTTGAAACCAGTGGTGATTTTAAATTTATTCTTTAGTATTTCAAGATATTTTTGTGTAATTTTGGTAAATACATCTGTTAAAATGAGATCAGTTGTTTTCATTTTTGCATCATATAGACAACAATTTATCTATCGCATCCATTAATTCCAGAAAATTATTATTTTCTTTTTTTTGTCTTGTATAATCAGTTCCAAACATTTATTCGAAATAATCTTAAGGACACTTGTACTAAATGATAATTATTCGAAATACATGGTTGAAATATGTATCTTGTCTTGCTTTGAGAGAGTCAATGTTGCTTTTTCTAGAACTAATAACGTCTTTGAAGGATGGCATAAAGCTTTTTTGCATCAAGTCTCATCCCATCATCCTACCATATGGAAATTCTTAGACCCTCCTAAAAGAGAACAGGACTTGCAAGAGATTCATATTGAAAAAGTAAGACCAGGTTGCCAAAATATCAAGAGAGCCAAGAAATACGCGACGTTAATGAAAAACTTTTTAAAAAATTAGTGGCATCCTTTAACAAGTAATCTTCAGTAGTTGAATATTTTCGTGCAATATCATATAACTTAAGGGTATAAGGATTTTTTCTTACTAAATTGTTTTATAATTTGTATTTCAAATAATTATCATTTGCGTATTCCCTGGTTTAATTTTTACACTTTTATTGCAATAAAGAATTTTGCCTATCGAATAATAATCATTTAGTATAATTGTCCTTTCGATTAATTTTCATTCAAACAATTTACAGTTCGATTAAATGTTTTTTGAATAATTGTTTTCAAATAATTGCTATCGAGCATTGTTCATATAATCATAAATTTAAATCCAACGTCACTAAAATTCTATAAAATATTAGATTAATTAGAATTTTAAATATTAGCCGATAATTAAACGATTATATAAAAAAAGGCGTTCAAGTTTTATTAGTCAGGTAATTATTTACGTAGGAAACAACTCCTAAAATTAGTTTCATAAAAACAAACACTTTCGTGTTAAAATTGTTTTCTGTGATATTTTAAGCTAAAAGTAATATTAGTTTCAAATGGGATTAATTCAATTTTAAGTCATCTAACCTAAAGTTTGAGTAAAGATATTTTAATAAAGGGAATGACATTATCTTGAGAGAATTATAAAGATGGCTAAAATCAGCCTTTTTTTTAACGATTTCAAAAAACAAACTCATTCCAATTAACTTAAATTCGTTTACAAATACAGGAAGGCATTTTATTTGTTGGAAATGTAAAAATTACTCTATTAGATTAAATGTTAAATTTAGTCTATTAGATTATTAATTAAAACTGAATCTACGTCTGTTCATATCTATCTATCTATCTATCTATGAGTCTTCATCGATATATCTATCTATCTACATATATATATATATATATATATATATATATATATATATATATATATATATATATATATATATCTTACTGTTCATTATCTATCTATTTCGTACTGCACATTATCTATCTATCTATCTATCTATCAAGTTTTGGTCATAAGTATCTATCTATCTATCTATCTATCTATCTATCTATCTATCCAACCATCTAAATATCTATCTACCTATTTCGTACTGTTCATTATCTATCTATCTATCTATCTATCTATCTATCTATCTATCTATCTATGTGTGTGTCTGTCGATATATCTATTTATCTACATATACTGTTCATTATCTGTCTCTTTCGTACTGCACATTATCTATCTATCTATCTATCTATCTATCTATCTATCTATCTATCTATCTATCTATCTATCTATCTATCTATCAAGTTTTGTTCATAAGTATCTATCTATCTATCTATCTATCTCGTACTGTTCATTATCTATCTATCTATCCATCTATCTATCTATCGAAAATTAATGAGGAAATCCACAAATGATAATTATTTGAAATACAAACATCGTTAATAAAACAATTTAGTAAGAAAAAATAAGTTACCTGATACTGCACGCAAATAGTCAACTACTGAAGATTACTTGTTAAAGGATGCCACTAAATTTTTTCATTCTCGTCCTGGTATTTTTGGGCGCTCTTGATATTTTGGCAACCTGCTTTTACTTTTGCAATATGAATTTCTTGCAAGACCTGTTCTCTTTAAAGAGCGTCTACAAATTACCATATTGCTGCAAAAAAGAATTCCCACGTGCTGCAAAGAAAAGCTCTATGCCATCCCACCAGGGCGTTATTAGTTCTAGGTAAATCAGTATTGACTCTCTCAAAGCAAGACTATATAAGTGTTTCAAACATAGGTATTTCGAATAAATATCATTTAGTATAATTTTCCTTTCGATTTCAAACAGTTTACAATTCGAATAAATGTTTTTCGGACAATTATTTTCGAACTATTTCAATACAATCTGAATTCATAGCCTTGGGAGAGTATTTATGTTAAACATACGCATCTTCTTCGGATGAAATTTGAACTCGGCACGTCTATTCCACCTATCATCACCAATAACCGCTATGCAACACGCACATTCATATATGAACACACTGTGTTTAGATCATAAACGGCATCGTTTTTCAATGTGTTGCAATTTTCCTTCTATCTCCAAACCTCCCATTCCCTCTCTCTAACTTTCAACATGATCATCCGCAAAGATATATATATATATATATATATGCATATATATATATATATATATATATATATATATATATATATATATATATATATATATATATATATAATGATTGAATTTTTTATATTTTGTTATATATTTGTTAATAAAGCTGGAAGATTTTTTTAATCTCTTGAAATAAGATATAATGCGAATGTTTTTCTGTTATATAATGTGGATTTAAAATCGATCACGCACTGCTTTCTTGCATTGAAGAGGAAAATCACGGCAAATAAAAATAAAAAAAAAAACTAGAATTTTCTCATTTTTCTTTAAACGCTTGGTTGCTTTGCTTTATTAAAATCTTCGGAATTATTACTCTTTTAATACACACCATTCTGTTTACTTTGCGAATCCTTTAAAATTCCTGAGCCAATACAATTTTCTCTGCTGATAAAACCGCTTCTGTCTTATTTTCTCTACACAAAGAACCTTTCAATATCCCATATTAGAATTAAAGCCTTGTGCGTCATTATTAAATATTTATTCTAACAATAAAATGAGTTCAGTTCATTTCTTGCTAGAATTCGGATATCTAACACCTAGAGACGGTTGAATATTTTGAGACAAATACTGAGACAAGGAGACACTAAAATCAAGCAAGTGTTTTGACAGACGACGGTAAGTGCGACGCTCATATACGAAGACGTACTGGAATGGCCAAAGACGCATTCCAAAAGCTAGGCAGGGTATTACGAGGAGGATTTCTTTGGTAACAAAGAAAACAGTACTGATCTGCTACATGACACCTGTCCTCCTTTACGGCAGTGAAGGACGGTCTCCAAGAGACTCGAAGCAACGGAGGTATGGTTCTACAGAAGGATGATACGGATATCATGGACCGTGCTTGTGAGCAACGATGAGGTTTTGGTGAGGATGCAAACAAGGAGGAACTTTATACTTAACTTCATGAAGAGGCAGCTGAAATTTCTGGGGCACGTAACGAGAAAGGACGGCTTGTAGAATCTGATGTTCACTGGTCGAATAGAGTGAAAGATTGACAACGGAAAGCAACGCGTGAGATATTTGTCGGTTTTAAGCAAGTGGATGACAGAACGTGGTCTGAGAGAGATGGCAGAGGGACGAAACTTATTGAGAGGTACAAGGGATAGAGGGCACTGGAGAGCCATGACCACCTACGTCCTGAAGAGACACGGCTCATGAAAAGAAAGACTGTACTGATAATGTGTGGTCATCAGTAGAAGGATGAGCCCGAAATGCGATTTACCGGTTGATGACACTAAAATCAAGCCAGTGCGGAAATTTAAGTATAAAAGATGTGTTTTGACAGAGGACGCTGAGATCCAAAGATGCATTGGGTTGGCCAAAGACGCATTCCAAAAGCTAATCAGGGTATTACGAGACAGGAGGATTTCTCTGGTAGCGAAGAAAAGAATACTGAGCTGCTACGTGATGTATGTCCTCTTCTATAGCAGCGAATATTGTATGGTCTCCTCAAAGATGAAGAACAAACTCGAGCCGGCGGAGGTATGGTTCTACAGATGGATGCTAAGGATATCATTAGGCGAACAACGATGAGGTTTTGGAGAAGAGGCAAATAAGGAGGAAGCTTATATTTAACATCAGCAAGAGTGTTGTGTATGATACACCTAATTTACATAAGTGGAGTACCGACCATATAAATATGGGTTGGTACCGGAAGACGACGGAAGATTAAGAGATCGAATCCAGAGACTCTGCCCGACTGCGACTTAGTCAACCCATTCTGCAGGAACAGTCTTCCCAAGAATATACCAAAACTACCTGTAAATATTGTGTACCTTTTTTTTTGCATCAAAAATACATTTTGTTACGTACATTTTGTGTTGTATTATTATTATTCCATGCTTATTCAAGCTTCAACAAAGGCAGCTGAAATTTCTGGGACACGTATCTTTAATGTGAAAACTTTTAGAATCTGATACTCAAAATCGAACAGAAGGAAAAGACACAAAAAAGCAATGCATGACATACCTACTTAAATGGCCTTAAGCAAGTGGATGACAGAACAGGGCCTTTCAACTAAATCAAAAAGAAGACAAAAAAATATTAAGAGTTACAAGAGATATCCTCAGTTTAGAATTTGATCGCCTTCGCCCTGAAGGGACACGGCACATAAAAATAAAAATAAAAACTGAGGCAAGATGGTCTGGAGAATTAAATATTCTATTTTTAATAATTTTCTTTCTTTCAACACCTGTAAAAGAAAAGAAGTATGAAATAGTCCCCGACTTTATATGTTATTAAATACGAAGCTTGAAATGGTGTTTGGTGACCAAAGTCCGCTGTGTCCGTAATTGACGACGTCAATTATAATTCCTAATGTTTCCACAGAGTCTTTAAAACTAATAATCAAAATCGTTAATGTCTCTTTCTAGTACTGTATATCAGATCATCCGTCTGGAGATTTTTTTAGTATTAAAAGTTTCAATATGAGGTCTTTTTGGGTACTTGGTTTTGTTACAATTATTAAATGTTGCCGAATTATTATCATTATGACACAAATTGAAAAGTTTAATCAGGAGAATTTAACGGAGAAAATCTTAACAGTCAATTTTCCAAAATAGACATATAGATTCGAAAATTCTCACTGAATAATTTTATAAGAAGCGTATGCCCTTGATTTCTAAAGAACAAATTATAAAATATATTTGAATCTGTAATTCTGAGTTTTTGGTTTTTATAAAATGATTCAATAGGTACCAGCAGGTTATATTTTTCTCTGTATGGAAAGGTTACTATTTTATACTTGTGTCCCTAGTTTAAGAATGGAAGTCTATGTTTAGTTAGTGGGAAATATTTCCTTAAAATCAATATTTCTGATTATGCCATTGATATTATTTTCTCAAGATTATTAGGGCGATGCTTGTATTATTTATTTCCCAACATGTCTCATACCTGTGGCTGCATTTTGCTAAATGAATTTTCTATTTCACCTTTATTTATGTTTGTTTTCTTTTTCTTGTTTTACAGAATGCTAAAAAGGGCCAGAATGGTTATTTATTGGCATAAGTAATCACGGGCAGGGCTTTCTGACACTGATGGATTGTTATTGTCTGAGTTTTTAATATGTCCGAAAACTGTTTGAATTAGGGTCTCAATAATTTTGAAGGGCCGATATGCCTCCCACTGAATTGGCTATTAAAAATAATAAATTTCCGAGGAAACGCTGAGCCAACGTGTCTTTAGCTTTCCTGTCACGTCATCCACTTAAAATACTCCTAGAAGCTGTTATTAATTTTTTATGCCATAGTATTTTTCTATTCTATTGTTTTATGGACTCTTCATTCATTAATAAGTAAACAATTCAATGGCAAAAACTGGCAGAATGGTGTTGAGCGCGTCAAAAAAAGATTTAAACATTTGAAAATTTTCACCATCACAACTAGATTGCTGCGCCATTGACTTTTATTTTTTGTTTTCCTTCCTAACGTTTTTTGACGTCGGACCCAATTTATGACGACTTATTAGATTTCAAACAAGCCTCTAATTTGAAAATACTTATTAACATTTTGACACTTTCAATAAATGAAACCCTTTTTCGTTGATACCGTTTTTTTTGAGAATGCGTTTACAGATCTTGAGATGACACAGAACAAACAAAATTCATCCTTTAAATCCTTTTATGAATAATCACGTATAAATAAATATAATCCCATTTCAAAGTCATCTACCCTCTCTTAGCTTCGATGTGTGTTTTCTGTCTTGATTTCAAACAGAAGCGGACATTGATTTATTTTGTAAATTCCATAGCTCTCCGCATATTCCATTTTTCTTAACTCTGAATTCCAACGATCATTTTTTAAAAAAAAACCCAAGCAAATGCAACAAAAAAAACTAAGACGCTTGAAGAATGTGATCTACGAGAAAACACGTTATTAAGTAGCGAAAACAATAAAGGGGCATAAATTAAGAAGACAGGTGATAACGACTGGCAATGTACTTACATTTTTGAAATTAAAACTTGACTGGGAAGCAAGAAATCGGAAGAGAGCTCCACAAAGGAGAAGTGCAAAAGAGGAAACTATTAGCATAGCACTTACGGTTATAGCGAACAATTTCACCTGTAGAATGTTGAGACCTTGTAACCAATCTAGTGCTGAAAGAAAGGACAATTGATCAACTCAGATTTTTCATTTAGAAAAATTCAAAATTTCATCTACATTATTTTTTAAGTTTCAGTGACTTTAGATATGCCAGGTCAGGATCAATAACATTGCTGATTCTTTCTATTTTCTCAAGGATCTCTAAAAATATAGCTGTAGAACAAGACCAGATATGGCAAGAATTTGAAGTAGATAATGGAGCGGTTTTGAATTCAGAGTTGTTCTTATTCCCGGCTGCCAGAAAATGCTAGGAAAAAAAAAAAACTCGTCTGCCATTGTGTTGACTCCATAACTTGGGGTTGGGCGTAAGAAATTATTATATTCGTAATCATTGCAAATAACAAATTTCTATTTCATCTCACCTCTTCTCCAGTTCTTACCATTACAAGTGCGCCTTTTTTTTTTGTTTTTTTTAAATCTTCAGGTTCCACAAATTTCAGCTCCCATTGAGGTCCTAAAATTTTTTTTTTCATATTAAAACTGTTTCCTTTTAACGTTCTGCGATCTGTAAATGATCTCCTTAGTATCCTTCTTTTCACTGTTTAAGACAATTAGATTCAATTTAATCTGACTGACGCGGATTAACTTATCATTGCAGTTTGCTCGGATTATCACTTATCTGTAAAATTTGTTTTCAGAATCGCAGCTTTTCCTTCAGAGATAACTTGACGTATTCAATTTGAATACGATTATTATTATTATTATTATTATTATTTGTGTGTGGAATCATGTTGCCAGAGAGTATTTCTAAGTAACTAATTATTTTGTCCCTTGGGGTCTGATAAAAAATAAATGAAGGTGATTATCTATGCACATCTTTGTTTTTCGTTTAGATGGAGAGCAATTTTTTTCATTTCTTGATTTGTATTATTTTAATTTTTTTAAGAAAAAAGATGCTAATGTGACCAAGAATTTTATTCACATTGATTTTATTGAGTACCACAAAATTATTATTATTATTATTATTATTATTATTATTATTTATTATTATTATTTTCTTTTTAATTTCTGGCATTTATTGTTTTTTCCGGGTCCCACCTAGGGACCTAAGGTTAGAAATGGCATCATTAAAAATTTCAATGAAAAAAAAATATCATAAACAAAGCCCTTTGTAAAGTGTTGGCTGTTCGTTCTTGTTATGATTTTTTTTTTGCATTTCTTTAAAAGCAAATTTTTCTTCCAGGAATCCCTTCAATTAGTCTACTGAATCTTTTCCAACCAATCCAAGGGTTCCAACCACAACGAGGATTGTTGATTTCCCATGTTATTACATTTCTGAGAGTTTTTTTTTTTATTTTGTCTTTATTTTGTTGTCATACGTTTTGTTCCCATTTGTATCAACCTGAGACTTCTTTTTAATCATTTTTTTGTATCAGATGTAAAATGATGAATTCCATGTAATCAGATAGAAAAAACAGGTAAGACAGAAATCTACACAAGATGTAAAAAGTAACCATAGATGTGATTTTTTTTTATTATATAATTTTATTATATTTTATTATTATTTTTTTATTTTCTTTGATTTCTGGCGTTTACACATTTCTTTCCAGATCACGCCAAAAAACCTAAGGTTAGAAATGACATCATGACGTTTTCCACTGACAAAAAAAAAAATAAAAAATATTACATAGATAAAGCCCTTCGTAAAGTGTGGGCTGTACTTGTCAGAACAATTTTTTGTATCTCCTTGAGGCATGGACTTCCAGGAATCCCTTCAATTAGTCTACTGCAATCTTTTCCAACCAGTCCTAGGGCTCCAACTACAACAGGGATTGTTGATGTTCCCATATGCCACATTTTCGAGATTTCTATTTCAAGGTCCTTGTATTTTGACAGCTTTTTGAATATCTTCAAAGATACATTGCAGTCAGCAGGGACTGCCATATCAATAAGGAGGCACTTTTTTGTTTGTGGTCTTTAATAACAATATCTGGGCGGTTGGCTTTGATTGTTCTGTCAGTGTGTATTGTGTAGTCCCATAGAATTGTAACAGGTCCTATCTCCGTAACCGGGTCTGGGTGGTGTTCATACCAGTTTCTTTTAGTTTCCTTCCCGTAGAAGTTGCAGATTTTCAGTGCAGATATTGGCCCACTCTGTCATGCCGGGTTTTATATTCAGTGGGTGCCAATATCGTGCAACCTGATACAAGATGATCAATTCGATTTTATCACAAAATCTGCATTTTTAGGCTAATACAAATATTTTTAGTATTTTGATATGTGCTTTTCTGATAATTCCTAGTTAACAAGCATTGGTCCTGTTAGGAACCTAAAACCTTCAGTTTATTATTATTTCCATTATTATTATTAAAATTAAAAAAAAAAATTATTTTCCTTTGATTTCTGTTATTTCATATTTGTGTTCTTTTTCTTGCCAACCAGAGACCTAAGGTCAGAAATTTCTTTATGACATTTTTGGGTCCGTTCATTTTTTTTAAAAAAACCGCTAAAATCAATCACATTTTACACTTTAAAGCCCTTCTTCATGCGCCACATTTTGAAAATTTCGTTTTTTTTTTCTATTTTTTTTTTTTTTGAAGATCCTCAAACTGCAGTACCATAATTATGGTGTCATTTTTTGCATTTCTTCATCCAGATGTTTTTTATAGATAAAACCCTTTGTTAGCTGATCAATACTGAATTGAAAAAAAAATTTTTTTGTATTTTTAATGACATTTTATACAGATCATCAATAATGTCTCTATCATTTTTAAAATTGTCATTGAAATCCGATTTCCAACTACAACTGTATTAATGTCATCATCTGTCACTTTTGAATTTAATTTTCTAATCCTTCGGATCAGACGATTAACATTTTTATAATTTCAAATAATAGCAGTGGCTAGGGTTTTTTTATATCATATTCATTTTTGTTAATTGTTTTCTATGACCCATTTACGGATTTGAATGTGAATTTGTCCATTCTAAAATTCTTCTTATTATTATTTTTATTATTATTGACTTGTTTTGTCCTCTTCAAAAAATAAATTTTACCGTAAATTATTTGTAATCCTTCGTTTCTGTTAAAATTCATTGGATATGTTATATATTCCGCAGTTCAAACTGTTTATAAATATATTATAGATTCTTTTTCTTGTTTAATAAGATTTATCTTTGTGATTAAATCTCAAATCTATTGAATTATTATTGTGTTTCCTTTTAATTCTTTTTTTTTTTTTTTTTATTTTTATTATATTTTTATTTGATCCCGAAAAATAGACCTATGCTATTCACTAAAACATTTTATAGTATCTGATAAAATAGATGCCAGGCTATTTTGCAGTCCTTTTATTAAAAATTTATTATCATCCTTGTAAATAAATATATATTTCTTTTTTTTTTTTTATTTTCATCCATCAATTGTTATTATTGTTTTTCAAATCATATGCCATCCATTGTTAAAAGACAAATTAAAATATTTATTTATCCTAATTATTTAAAAAAATGTGTTTTTTTCTCTGCTTAATTTAATTTCTTTCTTCTGATATTTTTCTTTAAATTCTGCTTGGCCTTGGAATCCTATGCAAAACTCATCCACCAACGATGAGAGACCTTTTGTTCAATTGCCGATTAAAATCAAAATGTTGCATCTGACTGACAATCTAATTCTCAAATAAACGTAATAGTGAAAATAAATATTTTCATCTAATAATCTGTGCGATGTAAATTTAACATTTTTTTTTTTTTTAAGTTTGTTTTTTTCAAAGATGTTATATTATCTATTTTTAAATTTTTGAATTCAACCCATTGCCATCCAAACTCTTATTTTCTGATTTCCTTATTTCACCCATATTGTTCAAGGATTAAAAGGAGGATTCATTTGTGTTTGTTTAATTTTAATTTTTTATTTTTTTTGGATTTTTTTCTTAAATTCCTTAATATAGCCGCCTTCCATTGTAACATTAATCTAATTGCCATGGTGATTTCTTGTGGTCTGTTTCAGTTAAATCAATGTTTGAACCCGGTCTGTTATATGTTATTTATTTTAATATATTTAATGAAACATATAACTTTTCAAGGGTATCAATCACAAAATCATTTTTGTAATTTGGATTCAAGTTTCTTTAACTCGGCTTCTGATTCCGTGTCCCTTTGTTTAAAATTTTAACTTTAAGCTCCTTTTAATAATTTAAAAAATATTTGCCGTCCTTATCCTCGTGTCTATTTGTTCGACACCGGTAAAAGAATGTTCTAAAACCATGTTTGTTATTTTACCGGGAACTAAAAAATTCTTTTCATTTTTTTTTTTTTTTTCTTTTTCTGAGATCATTTTTTCGATCATTTATTTTAATTTTTATTTGAGGTCTTCGTTATAGTTTAATGTTTTTTTAAATTTTTTTTAATTTCTAGAAAAATTAAATTGATTTATTTTATGAGGCTTTTATTTGATGTTATTGTTATTTAATATAATTTTATTATCCATTTTTTTCATTTTTTTCAGGACAAATAATCATTATATTTTAAATTGGGGCGTATCAAAAAAATTTTTTTTTTATAACTGATTATTATCATTGGGTACATTTTTAATCAAATTAACATTTTTTTTAATGTATCAAAAGTTTTTTCGATTTTTGATTTTCTTGTAAATTATCATTAGCATGAGGAGTGTTTTTATTTTTTGTTTAATCAATTATTTATTTTTTTAACTTTATTATTATTATTTTTTTAATCACTAAAATTTTAATTTATTACTATTTTTTTTCTTATTATTAGGCGTATCAAAAATATTTTCATTTTTAATTTGTACTTGTGATTATTATTATATCTTTTAATCAGTATGTATGTATGTATGTAAATATGTATGTATGAATTATTTGCTTATTAATATTATTATTGGGGCGTATCAAAAAAATTTCGTTTTTTAAATCTTTATTTCGAACAACCTTGATATGTTCAAAAATAAATTATTCTTTTTACAAAATTTGTCCAGGTCCAGTGACATTTCTTGAGTAATCAGTGTTTATATTTTAAAAGTGATGATAAAATTTATCTTTTGTATATTTGTTTTATATATCTTATTGTTATTCTTAAATATTTGTCAACAGGAGCTTTTCATTTATCTTCATGACCCTCAATTTAATTTTTTGATGGTAACCAATATTTTTTTTATTAAAATATAACAAATTTTTATATTTACCATATGTTTTTATTTTTTTTTTCTTCAATCCGTTTTTTTCTTTTTTTCGAATTGTTTTTAAAAGATGACATACTTATTTATATCTTCAGAATCTTTTTTGGTTTTTTTTTTTAAGAAATTTTTTTTTTGCTCATACACCAGGTTCGACATAAAGCAAAACAAATCCCTACAAAAATTTCACAATTATTATTGGGATGAGGGCAAATGTGATCTTCGCATATTTTTTTATTACGGATTTTTGGACTATTATTTGCATTCTTCATTATATAAACTTTGAATTGTTTTATCCTAAAAGAAATCGACCTGTCTGTGAATTTTTTTTTGTTTAAACATTTGATTTTTTATTTTAAATTTTTTATCCGTTATCGCCAAAATTTATACATTTTTATTTTTTTGTTATTCTAATACATTCCTGAGTTTCATAAGTAGTTTTAATAAACCTTCATCTTTTTAGATCTTTTTCATAAACAGGGTCTGCCATTTTCTTTAATGTTTCTGCCAACCAATATGGTCATTATTTTATTATTTATTATTGAAATTACTATTATTATTTTGTTTATTGTTTCATGATACATTTTTTTTTCTTTTTTTTATTATTATTTATTATGTTATGTTTCCTGCTTTGTTCCTCGAGCTTCATCCAAACTATGGTCCTTAGGCCCTATAGGGAATTTATTTAATTGATAACACTTTTCTTAGTATATGGGATATTCCTTAATTACATTATTCGGATTATTGTCGTCATTATGTTTATATTTAAATACAACATTTCGGCCGTTTACGCTTCATTTTATTTTCATTGGTTAGAATGTCTCCTGAACCTTATTTATCATTGGGGTAAAGTTTATCAGTTCCACATTCCCCATGTTTATGGATGTTAATTTGTTCAATTATCTCCTGGTAATTTTCCTTTTGAAAATTCTCTTTTATTGAACTCACACTCTTTGGGTCCTTCATTTCTGGATCTAACCAACAAATTTTTTCCACTTCATTTTTTATCTTTTATTATTATTATTATTATTATTATTATTATTATTTGTGTATGTTATGTTTCCTGCTTTGTATCCTGTAGAGCCGGGTCCAAACTATGGTCCTTAGGCCCTATAGGAGAATTGTCATTTAATTGATAGCACTTTTCTTAGTATATGGGATGTTCCTAGTAGGGCGATCTTCTGGGCAACTTGTATGTTGATGTTACCTGGGACACTGTTAGTAAAATTGTCCATTCCTTTTTTTCTCACGAGGCCCAGAGCTCCGATTACTATTGGTACAGTCTCAGTCTTCATTCCCCACATCCTGTTAATCTCGATCTCCAGGTCCTTGGATTTGGACAATTTCTCGATAATTTTTATGGAGGTGTTTCTCTCAGATGGTACTGCTATGTCAATAAGCATACACTTCCTGAATTTCTTGTCTTTTATGATAATATCAGGTCTGTTGGCTTTTATTTCCCTGTCAGTTTGAATTGGCATGTCCCAGAGGATAGTTACATCGTTATTTTGGGTAACTGTGTCTGGTTGGTGCTCATACCATCTCTCAGTGGTTTCGATTTTGTGCTTCTTGCATATCTTCCAGTGCACATATATGTCGCTACCTTGTTATGTCTGTGGGTATATTCATTTTTTGCTAGTTCTGGACATCCTGAGATAATATGGTCGACAGTTTCATCATATTTTCCGCAGATCCTGCATTTCGGGTTAGTTCCATCCTTGATTATGTGACAGTGATAGGATCTGGTTGCGAGGCTTTGGTCCTGAACTGCAATAATTAGGCCTTCTGTCTCAGTTTTCAACCCGGTGCTCCTCAGCCACTGATGTGTTTTTTGTTGGTCCATATCTGCTTTTTTTCGTTCTTTTTAGGTATTTGCCATGCAACGCCTTGTCCTCCCAGTTTTTTTTTTTTTTTTTTTTTCATTTGGCCAAGTTGTTTTGCTTTTTGTTTTACTCATTTGGCGTAAATGGTATTCGCTTTTTTTTTTTTTTTTTTTAGGATTTCAGGTATATTAATCTGTTTCTTGAAGAGCACAGCTTCTTTGTTGATGGAGTAGATTTAGTGTTTTACTTCTTTCAGGAGAAGGTTATTGTTTTTTGTGAGGTAAGCTTCCAATCATATTGTTGTAGTTTTTAGAGTGAATTCAAGTTGGTTTAGACCTCAACCTCCTAAAGCTCTTGATGTATACAGCCCATTATCATCTGATTTCGGGTGGAGCATCTCCATTTGGGTAAGCATTTTTCTCGTTTCGAGTCCAGTCTTTTAACGTTATTCAACTTCCATTTAATAAAGTTGAAGCTTATGTTTTACGGGGTATAGCTAAGGTTTTTTAGCCTTCATTTTATTAGTCTCATTAAGTTCGTTTTCTAGTATCAAATGCACTCATCTGTACTATTCTTTTATATTCTTTTTTTTTTAATTGAATGTTGTATTCCGTCTGTTCATTATTTCCAAATTTTTTTTTTTACCATCTTGGTCTAGTTCCCAATTTTTTTTTGTGATAGATATATGTCATTCAATCCGATGTTTTTTAATTTTAATTAAAATATTTTTTGAAAGTGAAAAATATATTATTTTATCGATTCCAACTTTAAACCTTATGTCTTTTGCTGAAGGTTTTTTTAATTTTGAATTTTTTTTCATTTTCATTTCTTTCCTTGGCAAACGTTTTAAGATTATCAATATAAAATAGGTTATTTGAGTTTGCCATCCTGTGTCTTTTTTTTAGCGAAAAAAAATTGTTCAGTAGGCAGCTGAATGGCGCTAATGGAAAGCAGAAGAGTAATGGTCCTATGAATCTCCTTGGAAGATCCCGATTTTGATACTGATTTGTCTCGATGTTGATATTAATTGGCCTCGATTACAGGTTTTTATGAATTAGATTTAGTGTAGTCTTGCACTTTTTCATTGTTTCTCTTATGAATTTCATAATTTCGTTTCTTTCAGATGGTGAAGGTTATGCTTATTATCTTTCATATATCTTTATCCAATTTGAAAATTTTTTTTTATATCTACATTTTGATTTGTTCTTCAATTTTACTTATATGATTTTTCGGTGCCATTCTTCTTCTTCTTCTTCTTCTTCTTATTATTATTATTATTATTGTTGTTGTTGTTATTTTTGTTGTTGTTGTTGTTCTTGCTGTTGTTGTTTTTGTTTTTATTATATGGTACCTTATCCTTTTTCTATTCTTCTTCTTCTTCTTCATCTTCTTCTTCTTCATCTTCATCTTCTTCTTCTTCTTCTTCTTCTTTTATTATTATTATTATTTTTATTATTATTATTATTATTTTTTTGATTGATTTCGTCTCTTTTTGGTATAGATATCTTTCCGGTTTCCCCCCCAGGGACCTAAGGTTAGAAATAGCGTCATGACACTTTCAGTTGAGCCTTGAAAAAAAAAAAAATTAAATATAAAGATAAAGCCTTCGTAAAAATTAGATATTGTACTTTCAGATACAATTTTCTGTATCTCCTTGAGGCATGGACTTCCAGGAATCCCTTCAATTAGTCTATTTTATTAATCTTTTTTTTTTTCCAGTCCTAGGGCTTCAACTACAACAGGGATTGTTGATGTTCCCATTTGCCACATTTTTAAATTTCTTTTTGGTCCTTGTACTTTGACAAAAGAATCAATATCTTCAAAGATACACCGCAGTCAGCATAGACTGCCATATCAATAAGGAGGCACCGTATTATATTTATTATTATTATTATTATTATTATTATTATTATTATTATTGCCGTTTTTCTATGTTGTTTTTCAATATGTTTCTCCTATTTCTTTTTCTTCTTCTTCTTCTTATTCTTATTATTATTATTATTAATTATTAAAAAAAAAATGTTGTTGTTGCTTTGTTATTTGTTGTTTTTGTTTCATCATTTGGTACCTTGTTCTCCTTTTTCTTCTCTTCTTCTTTTTCTCCTTCTTCTTCTTATTATTATTGATGTTTCTGTTGTTGTTTTATCACTTGGTACATTCTATCCTTTTTTTTTCTTCTTTTTATTATTACTATTATTATTTTTGCTGTTGCTGCTGTTGTTGTTGTTGTTGTTGTTGTTGTTGTTATTCGGGCATTAAGTTCAAAGAAAGTGTATCATAATATATTTATGTCCGACTATATTTTCTTCATGTTGTTGTCATAACTGTTGTCCTCATATTTCCAAACAGTCAAATTATGAGTAATGATTATAATAAGAGTTAATGGTTATTTCAGCGAGATTACCAACATTGTAAGCAGTTGACGAACACAAGTAAACAAATAAGTTACATTTAAAAACAAAATAGGCATAAAAGGAGCGGCCAAAACTGTATAATTGGATCAATATATGAAACACAATAAGATCAAGGAAAATACGCAAATAGACAAAACGGAAATGTTCAAGTAAGAAGAAGAAGAAAAAAAAACAAAGACTACGAAACGGAACTATAATGAAGGCAGTAATGTAAAGGAATATACAAAGGTTTGGCGATGGACGTTTCTCGGGCAAAGAAAGAAATACGAAGAGAATGTGGAATACTAACAAAGGAAATGTGTGAGACGAAATGAAAGAAGCAGACGACAAAAGAATTCCCAATATGGCGTAAGAAAAGGAAACAAAGAATGGAGAACAATGTCTAATGAAAATAGAAGCAAAAGAAAACGTTCAGAAAGTCGGGAAGAACAAAGGGAATTAAAAAGAAAAAAGAAAAATTGCTAAAGGAATCAAAACTAAAGAAAGAAAGAAAAAAAAACACGAAGGAGATAAATACAAACTATAAAGAAAAATGGAAGATTGAAAGGAACCAGTAAGTGAAAAAAGATACATTGTGAAGTAAAATGAAAAAATTAAATAGGGAAGGAGTTAAAAAAAAAGAGAGAAAATGGTCGGAAGAGAGAAGTTAAATTATGCAATAAGATGAAAGAAAGAGGAATGAAGAAAAAGGGAGAAATATTATAAAGTAAAACGGAACAAAAAAAATGGCGTGAAAGAAAGATTCAAAGGAAGGAGAAAGATAGCTTACCTATGGAATAGAAAGAAAGAAAGAAAGAAAGAAACAAACAAACAAACAAACAAACAAACAAAAAAACTAGGTGAGTTAGAATGACAGAGAGAAAGAAAAATAAACAAAGGTTAATGGAAGAAAGAGAGAAGTAAAATACGTAGTAAACAGAAAGAAAGAAATAGAGAAAGAAAGAAAGAAAAAAGATAGAAAAAAGAAAGAAAGAAAAAAAAGAAAGAAAAAAATAAATAGAAATAAAAAAAAACAAGAAAGAGTGAACAAAAAAGAAATAGAGATGTTAAAATATGAAAAAAAAAGAAAGAAAAAAGAAAGAAAGAAAAAAAAGAAAAAAGAAAAAAGATGATGGGTGAAAAAAAAAGAAAGAAAGAAAAAAGAAAGAAAGAAAAGAAAGAAAGAAAAGAAGGATGATGGGTTTCAAAAAGAAAGAAAGAAAGAAAGAAAGAAAGAATTTGATGGGTGAAAACAAAAAAAGAAAGAAAAAAAAAAGAAAGAAAGAAAGAAGGATGATGGGTGAAAGAAAGAAAAATTAAGAAAGAAAAAAAAAAGAAAAAGAAAGAAAGAAAAGAAGGATGATGGGTGAAAGAAAAAGAAAAAGAAAGAAAGAAAAAAAAAGAAAGAAAGAAAAAAAACCTTCAAGAAGGATGATGGGTGAAAAGAAAGAAAAGAAAGAAAAGAAAAAAAAAAACATGATGGGTGAAAGAAAGAAAGAAAAAAGAAAAAGAAAAGAAAGAAAGAAAGAAAAAGAAAAAAAGAAAAAAAAAATTAAAAATAAGCATAAAAAAAAAAGTGAACGAAAGAACATAAAAAAAAGAGAGATATTAAAGTATATTGTAAATAGAAGGAAAAAAAGAAAGAATGAAAGCAATAAAGTAAGAGAATTTATTAAGTGAAAAGAAAGAAATATCAAAAGAAAGTCAACGAAAGAAAGATGTTAAACTATGCAGAAAGAAAGAAAGAAAGAAAGAAAGAAAGAAAAAAGTAAGGAAGAAAGAAAGAAAAAGAAAGAAAGAAATATCGGAAGTAAAAAAAGAATATAAAAAGGAAGGAAAATTGAATGAAAAATAGAGAATTTAGACGATGCAGTAAAAAGAAAGAAAAAATCAGGAAGAGAAATGAAAAAAACAATAAAGATTGAACGAAAGATAGTGAATTGAAGGGGAATTAAACAATACGCTAGAAAGAAAGAAAGAAAGAAAGAAAGAAAGAAAGAAAGAAAGATCGTGAGAAGAATAATGCTACGGAAAAAAAGAAAGAAAGATAGTCGTGAGAAGAATAAGACTTCAGAAAAGAAAGAAAGAAAGAATATGAAGTACAAAGAAATAAACATAGAAATATTCAAGGAAAGCGAATGGAAAAAAGGGACATGTTAAATTATGTAGTAAAAAGAAAGAATAAAAGAAAAAAAGGAAGAAAGAGAAAATATTAAGTACAAAGAAATAAATATAAAAAGAAATAGTGAACGAAAGGGAATGGTAGAAAGAGAGAAGTTAAACCGTGTAGTAAAAAGGATGAAAGAAAGAAAGAAACCAAAGAAAGAAAGAAAGAAAGAAAGAAAGAAAGAAAGAAAATAATAACACAGATTGGGAAAAGAACGCAATGGCGGTAACGAGAACCAAATATTCTTATATAAAACAATGCAAATAAGCCGGTGAAGGGGAAGAAACAAAAGACTATCGGTATTGCTAGGGGGTGGGGCCTGGGTTGAAGATTTAGGACAACATTCTTTGTCAGAAACGTCGTAAATATGGCAACGAAGATGAGGACAACAGTCCGAACAATATAAATAGTGTAAATAATTATAATACTTCATCTCATAAATATAGACAGATCCCGAAGAAGGCCAGCGAGTACAACGGCCGAAACGTCGTGAATATGGCAAAGAAAATGAGGACAACAGTCCGAACAATGTAAATAGTGTAAATAATTACGATACTTCGTTTCATAAATATAGACAGACCCTGAAGAAGGTCCCAATGTACAACGGCCGAAACGTCATGAATATGGCAACGAACAATAGAGCAACAGTTCGAAAAATGTTAATAATGTAAATAATGATAATACCTCATCTCAGAAGTATAGACAGACCCTGAAGAAGTCCAGAGTGTACCACGGCCGAAACGTCGTGAATATGGTAACCAAGATGAGGATAACAGTTCGAACAATATAAATAGTGTAAATAATTATAATACTTCATCCCTTAAATGTAGACAGACCTTGAAGAAGGCTCGAGAGACCAACGGCCGAAACGTCGTGAATATGGCAACGAAGACGAGGACAACAGTTCGGACTATGTTATTAGTGCAAATAATGATAATACCTCATCTCAGAAATATAGACAAACCCTGAAAAATGGTATTTATTCTCTCTTTTATGTGCCTTGTCTCTTGAGGACGTGGCTTCTGTAAAGATTTCTTTAACTTTTTAGAGATTAGCAAACTTTGTCTTTCGACTGTCTCTCCTGAACACTGTTATGCTAATCATTTCCACAGGCTCATCAGGCATATTATGCCTTATTTTCCGCTGGTTCTCTTGCCTTCAATATGTCCTCGGAGTATCAAATTTTCCAAGCCTTTCTTCCTCATTATGTGCCCTACAAATTTCAAATGCCTCCTTCTGTTGTTAAGTATAACTCTCCTTTTTGTTTCCATTTTCGCTAAAACTTTGTCATTGTTCGCATGTTCAATACATGGTATTCTCAGCATCCTTCTGTAGAACTACATTTCTGTTGCTTCAAGGTTTTCCTTCATCTGTAAGGAGATTGCAAAGCATTCATTGCCATGTAGCAGGACTGATATGATATAACAGTTCAGTATTTTTTTTCTGTTTCCAATGGAATCTTACTGTTTCTTTGCTTGACTTTTAGAAGGCATCTTTCGCTATGTCAATGCACCTTCGTATTTCTATGTCTCATTTTCTGTTTAAATACATCCTTGATATTTCAATTCTTTAATTTCGATATCTCACATTTCTAATTGCACCTGCTGAACTGTTTCCTTTACTAACAACAATACATTCTAATTTCTGACTTCTGATGCTTAGTCCCTTCTTCTTGCTATCCTTAACTACCTTCTGTAGGAGTTCCTGTTTTTATCTTTCTGTATCTTCTATCAGTAAATATTTACAAAGTAGACTGTCCGTGTGCTTTCGAATATTACATAAAATAATGACATCAAATGACGGCAGTTTTAACATGGAATTTCTATCTGAAGAGAATGACCAAGTTTAAAATGTTAAGGCAAGTGGTAAATGCAACTATGGAAAATACTAGAAAATTCTATTTGTATTTCCCCTTTTGGAGTATCCTCAGGTGCTAAGAGTTAATCCTATTATTATCAATATCCAAACAGTTTCGATTTGCGGTCATGACTTAACATGTTCTCTCAGTGTCGTTGTATACGGATTTGACAATATTTTGCCAGCCTTCTCTGTCACCTGCGAGTTTTCGGATTAGTTTAACAATTTCTTTGATTATAAACTTCCCCAAAGGAAAAGTGGGATCTTTCTGCCTTGTCCTTTAAATGTCTCGGTTCAGTGCTGTGACTATAGGGGTTCTTGGATGACCTCTGAACTTATTGATATCAGTTTTTACAAAGTTTAACTCCATGGGTTTGTTAGCAGGGCATTCTCCATTCGCAAAATATGCCCAAGAAGTTTACATCTTGCTTTCAAAATGAACAAAAACAAATGAGATTCTTGACATCTGCTGTACAAATAGATCATGACGTTGGAAGTTAAAAGCATTTTCCGAATATTGTCTTTCTCAGTATGCAACATCTTAAATAAGTAGTTACTGCGTAGCAGCAACTGAAGCAGCCATTAACTTTCAGCCAACAGCCATTAATCTTATCCCCATATTAAAGCTGAACATAATGGTGGGATCTATCCATAAGCCCACCTATTGGTGAATGAAGTGAGATCTTCTCGCTTTCGTGAAACCAGAGACCCCAAATTCTCGTCCATTCGGAATTTTTCTCTTTTGGTTAGTCTCAAACGTCAAGAATTAACCCCAGCTCCCGCTCAAGAGGAAGGTTATTGGCTGGCAAGATGGCGTCTTCGAATTGAACATAATAGCGATTGTAAACCTATAAAAATACAGGTTTTCCCATGGGATTCATACGTAGGCCTACTCGAAAGTAATATGGCACTAGGGCGAATTTAAAATGGTAGTTCCGCGTGTAATTGTGACCAAAAGCTAAAGATAATTATCCCTTTGGTATTTTCTCTTTTTGCATGGTCTAAAGCACCGGTGATTTATCCCAAGTACTTTTCGAAGGAGATATATTCGCTGGCAGAATGACTTCCTGTTTATAATGATAACTATCAAATTGTTTCTTTTGGAGGTTGATATTGGATTTATTTGTACGCTGACTCAAACGAAATGTGGCACAAATTCATGTTTAAAATAGGAACCCCACACATGTACATTATATTTTTAAACATTTCACTCTAAGCAAGGCGGGAATGCCATAAGAACGAAGGGGGGTTCAGGTTGTGAAAGTGAAAAAGAAGATTGAGAATAGGGAGGATTGAGAAAATGTCAAAAAGAGAACAGGGTTCAAGGAGACTGAAGATGGCGATTGATGCGGCATTACAATTTCTTGAAGTTTGTAGTCACCAGGGAGGCAAGGAAACGGAAACGAGTTCCACAGGCTGGAAGTGCGAGAAAATAAACTGTCGGGGTGGAAGTGGCGATTGCATTTAGCTATTTCAACAGTAAAAGGAATGGGACCTAGTTGCCAATCTAGTAGCACATTTAAATCATGTATATGAAGCACCAGGAACAAAAGCTCGTCAGAACAGTTGCTACTTGTAGAAAAGACAAAGGGACGACACGTCATGTCGGTGAATACGTGACTAAAACTCGGAAATACCTGGTCAAAAATTGGGCACAGTCTGTGAGACAAAGAGCACCATGACATAATTCACTCCGCCAAAGATTTGCAAAAGGCATGCTGTAATACTTTACATTCGCAACGGAAGCACCAATAGAAACATCTCGTAGTGTTTGGGCGTAAATATGAGGGCAGTGCAGAAGATTCAGGAAGAGTTGGAGGAGTCTAATGATGCTTACGATGGTGTTTGAATGATCAATGAATGGCGACGTTATATTTCCATTCCTCTTCTTCCGGAGCCTCAGACTCAACATAGAGGCCTACATCAAGTGTTTTGAGGAAATAGTGCTGCCATGGGTTACTGAAAGACCCTATCTCTGGCAACAGGAATCTGCACCATGCCTCACAAGTAGGAGTACCCAGTCATCAGACAATTTCTGCGAACACATCACCCCTTACGTTTGGCCACCTAACTCTACAAACTTCAACCCCCGTGATTATTTATTGTGGGGGACAGTTGATCAAGAGACCAACAAAACTCCTTTAGCACCAAAGAAGAACTGAAGGCAGGGATGATGGAAGCATTCACCAATTTAAACAAGGAGACCGTCCAGAAGAGACGCGGGAGATTCTAAAGTCGTCTGGAGGCCGTGGTTGAAGTCAATTTCGGTTTTATTGAATAAATTTACTTTTTATTATTTCAAGATATTTTTGTGTAATTTTAGTAAAAAGAAAATATATTAAAATGAGATGTTACGGCCATATTCATTTTTTCGTAATTTAGACGACAATGTATGCACTGTAGCTTGTGTATATATACTTACATATTTATGTGTGTGCGTGTGAGAGAGAGAGAGAGAGAGTGTGTGTGTGTGTGTCTGTGCAAGTGTTAATAAGAACAAAAGGAAAATGTATTTAAGCCGACTCGTTTCGCCCTCTGATTGACTTACCAAAACGAAATGTGTCAGCGAAGTTTTTCTTTTGTCTTTTTTTCTATTCTACTTTGCAGATATATATTTAGTTGTTTCGGAAATTTTTCACACCGATACACATTCACCTATATATATATATATATAGTATAATCCCTCATAACCGGAGTTTTCCATATCCGGAGTCCCACATATCCGGAGTTCTCCATATCCGGAGTCCCGCATATCCGGACATGATTTTGATCTGTATATTTGAACTATCTGGGTGATATCTAACTGATCTGAAATTTCTGTTTTTCAGGGAATTTACTTTGTATAATTGCTTATACTTATTTCACCCTAATGGTTTCTATTGGTGAAAAACATGATGGGAAGAAGAGGAAAACTTTAAAGTGGAAATTTTAAACAGACTAGACGCTGTTGAATATTCATTGTTACTAATGGCTGAATTCAACATGGGAAAGTCAACATTGTATGATATAAAATGTTCCAAAGAAGCTATTCTCCAGCGTTCACACTGTTACAATGAACAAGGAAATTAAAAACATGATTTTGATGAAGCCTGGACTGAAATTGAAAAAAGCTATTGAAAAGCTTGTCAGTTTTATGGAAAGAAAGCCAGCATTCAGCTATAACGATTGCAATAACGCACGCAGGGTTAAAAATTGTCTTTCGCTTAAAAAAATTTCAAGAACAAAAGCAAAACAAAACGCGGAAAAACTTAAGAATGACATCAGAAAAGAAAGAATCATTATGCAACATCGATTAAAAAATCCTCCTTACATTATTTGTTTTGCATACGTGGCATACTTAATTTTAATGAATTTTCATTAAGATTACATAATTTATTTCTTTTTCCTTAAAATTAATTCCGTTATATTTCAGTCACCATTAGTTAATGTTGCTTACTATAAAATATTGAAAATAAATGTTAAACCTGATTTAAGTTCTTTTATTTTAATCTAAATATAACCCCTCTTATCCGGACTTTGTAACCAATTCCTCAGATCCCCATTGAACGTCATTTTAGAGATTAGCTTCCAGTTTTATTTTATCCGACCTTACTCTAAAAACAGGAGTAAATAGTCATGCCACAAGCATAAATACCATATAATCTATTCCTAGATGCGCTGCTAGCAAATATATTTTACTGTTCCTTACTAGATATTTTTTCGCCAGAATCCATCTTGCACACTTACAATACTTCCGTGTTTTCATTAATTTAATAAATTTTCATTATCATTATATAATTTATTTTTTTTTCCTTAAAATTACTTCCGTTATATTACACTCATTATTAGCTCATTTTGTTTACTATAAAACATTGAAAATAAACGTTTAAGCTGATTTCAGTTCTTTTGTTTTAAACTAATATCCGGACTTTGTAACCAATCTCTCATATCCGAAAGGCCTTATTAGTCCGGTTGTCAGGGATTCTACTATATATATATATATATATATATATATATATATATATATACTAGCATTGCCCGGGGATGTAAGAGTAAGAGATAGATCAAGTATCGACCATCATAAAGACTGAAAAATATAATTGACAAAGATTATTGTTTAAGGTTGACGGACACGCATATCTTAATTAATTTTTTGTTTTTGTTTTTTTTTTGCGGGGGGATTACGAATTGGTCAAACCCAAACTCAAACAAAAACATTGTTTTCAATTGTTATGAGTCTATCGATTGAATAGAATTTTATTATAAACAATTGTCTTGTAAATGGAATTTTTAAAGCATTCTGAATGTAAAAATAAAGTAAAATGCGCGCAAGAAATACTACTTGCCAAAAAAGAAAAGGTGAAGTTTTGTTGAAATCGGTTGAAAAATGTAGGAAATCCGATCCCATATATAAACGAACACACACACACAAACAACCTGGGCTTTATAATAAGTATAACTCGATATGAGTTGCCCCCTTTCATTCTGGCGAGAGAATCGTGTTTTATCGTGTTTTCAAATTGATTTCATGCAAAAACAATTGTGTTTTTTACAATTTTTCGCACTGTCAGAACCACCGCAAGGTAATTTTACGTAGTCCTGTGAAGTTTTGTTGAAATCGGTTGAAAAATGTAGGAAATCAGATCCAATATATAAACGTACAGACACACACACACAACCTGGGTTTTATAATAAGTAAGATATATAGGATACGGAAATGCCGAAAAATTAACAGAGACAGGGACGGAGGCATGAACTCCTTTGCCGTCTAGTTATTTATCCGAGCTCGCGCGTCATAAAATAATTGTGACCCACATGTCGGCGTCAAAACTTCAGTTTTTGGGTAGTCAATCTTCAGAAAAATTCAGAAAACTTTTGCATTCTAACGTTTTCTGTGGAGCCTCACATGATTAATGATAATGACGCCAGCCCGTCCCAGAAGGAAAATACCAATATTCTTGGTGGGATCTACCAACATTAAGTTTGACCTAACATTGCTAGTAGAGAAGCGAACGTCCCTGCCTAAAAACAAGGCACTTGATTACTTTTTAGTTAGATTCTAGTAATGACTTTCAGACAATTTGAATTCATTTGAAATTCATTTAATCTGACCAAACCGTAAGTTCTATGCTGACAGTTTCTTCTTCTCTTCATTTTTTGAGGAGAAATTTTCTGCTGCTCGCAGTCCAAAAGAGCTGTAAAAAAGATTAGAAAATTAAATAGTGGCTTCCAGCCTTGTTTGAGGTGAAAACTCAAAAATAAAAAATTTTGTTTTACGGTCATATCGTGCTCAATGGGTTATTTAATTTGACAAGAATTTTATTGCTGGTTTAGTTTGCTTTGTTTTTCAAGACGTTTATATCAACCTCAATGGGTTATTTAATATCGACAATATTTTTATTTTTTGGTTTGGTTTGTCAAATTTTTTTTTTGATCGACGTATCAACCTCAATGGGTTATTTAATGCCGAAAAGATTTTTATTGATGATATATTTTTTTAACATTTTTTTTACGGCATATCAACTGATGGGTTATTTAATGCCGACAAGATTTTTTTGCTGCTTTTGTTTGGAAATGGTTTGTTTTGTTTTATGATATATCAACCTAGAATGAGTTATTTAATAACAAGATTATTATTGCTGGTTTAGTTTGTTTTGTTTTTGTTTTTTTTAACGGTTCAAATTTCAAAATAACAATTGAAAATGCCGATAATATTTTATTATTAGTTTGGTTTGGTTTTTTTTTTTATTTTTACATATCAACCTCAATGAAGTTATTTTAAAATTTAAAATTACTATTTCACTAAAAAATGAAAATCAAAAAATGTAAATTAGACTAAAATTTTTTATTTTCAAAAATGTATTTTATTGAAGAATTAAGAGAACGCTATTTTCATAACTTTAAAAAAAATTATGATACGTTATTTTCCAATTAAAAAATAAAATGGGTTAAATTGTGATATGTCTTCTTGTCAAACGTAAAAAAAATTTTAAATTTATTTGAAAATTAAAGTCTTAAATTTTAAAAAAAAAATATGGTTTGTATAATAAATAAGATATGACTAAACTAAGATATGCAGTCAAAGAAAAAATAAAAAAATAAAAATCTCAATTACAGAATATTAAAACAGAAAGTGATAAGAAAAGATTAAACATCAACTGCAAGAAGATAGAATGCATGCATGTTAGAATAAAAGATGAGCCCAAGATGCAAATTAAAAAGAGTAGATACCAAAATAAAAAAATAGGTCAAAAATTGTAATATCTGGATGTATTTTAGAAGATGGAAATATTTATTGATGAAATTTTTTGAAAAATTTTATAAATTTCAATGGTCAATTTAAGGAGCAACAATTCGTTAGAAACAAAGAAAAGAGTCCTGAACTGTTATGTGATAAATGTCTACCTATATGTCAGTGAATACTGGACGATTTCTTCAAAGTCAAAGAAGAGGCTTGAAGCAACAGAAATATCGTTCTACAGAAGGATGATGAGGATACAATGAACCAAACATATGGCCAGAGACGAGGTTTAATTTAAAAAACGAAACGTATGCTTAGCATCTGGAAAATATAGTTGAAATTTCTGGGGCACATTATGAGAAAGGAAGGCATTGAAATTCTGATACTCACAGGACAGATTGAGGGCAAGAATGACAGAGGAAAATTTTTAGCAATATGATCAAGAAAATAATAAAAATTTGATAGAACAGGGTTTTTTAGTTTAGGCGATAATTTATTAAAATAAGAAAAGATATTTTAATATAACAGTGTCAATAGATGATACATAGAATTGAAACTATTGTTGAGATATTTTGTTCCTGATGTTTTTATTCAAATAAAGACAAATATATATGCAGGGAAAAATATTATATATTCGAAATTGATATTTAACAACATAGTGATTAGTAAAAATTACTTATTATTAAAATAACAGTTAAATTTTCTCTTTAAGTTAAATTTAAATTCCGGTAGAAATTAAAAAGTGTTTTGGTCAAAATAAATTTGTCAATTAGATCTCCAAATCTTCTTTCACTCCAAACATCTTAAAGAGAAATGATTTCTCTGGCACTGACCTATATCGTGCAATAAGATCATCCATTTTCATGAAAAAGAATACGAACATTTTATATATCCAACAACTAAAAAAACTTTTTTTTTTCGTGAATGCTGGACGATTTCTTCAAAGTCAAAGAAGACGATCGAAAATTCAAGAGAAAAATTGAACGCACAAAAGGATTAAAATGCCCATATGAGGATACAATGGACAAAATATGAGCAACGAAGAGTTTGTTTTTTTTTTAAAAAGGAAACGTATGTTAAACAAAAGGAAAATATATAAAAATTTCTGGGGATGTTTAGAGAAAAAGAAAGCTTTGAAATTCTAATACCTACAGGGCTGACTAAAGGTATTTTTAAAGAGGAATCGACAGAGGTGTTTGACTATTGATCTGCATTTGAAAAAAATTTTGACGAATGTCGTTTATTAAGAAATATTGGCATTAAATTTTAATCATAACAACAATAGAATATGCAGATTAACAATTTCAATAACAGACATGGAATGAAAAATAAATATATAAAAGAATATATATGATGGAAAGTGATATCCAATATTTAAAACATCAACTGTATATAGACAGAATGCATGGGTATTATAAATATGCAGCTAAAGATGCAAATTACAAATCAGAATAAATGTGTGAAAAATGGGGAATGAAAAGATTTAAATATATGGGAAGTGTTTTGCGCAGAGGAGGAAATATGGCACTGAAATACGAAGCATTCAAAAAATAATCAGAGTATTAAGAGACAGAAAAACTTTCATATTAGAAAAGGAAAAAAAATTACTGAACTATATACGTGATAGTTATCTTCCTATATGGCAGTGAATGCTGGACAATCTCGTCAAATATGAAAATGAGATTTGATGCAACAAAAATATTGTTCCACAGGAGAACGCTGGCGATACCCTAGACCAAATATGGAAGCAACGACGTAGTTTGGGAGAAAATAGAAACAAAAAGGAAACTTATACTTAACATCAGGCAGAGGCAGTTGAAATTTCTGGAGCATATAATGAGGAAAGTTTGCCAAAAAATCTGATTTGCTTGGAGGAAAGATTAAAATTAAGAGGACGGTCGAAAATAACGTTAACATTAAATCAAGTTTTTTTCCCATAACAAAATGCCAATATTTATTAGGAGATGCGATGGAGAGGAAGTTGAGGAGATAATTTTCGACTATTCAGGTTAAAGTTTTAAGCAGAAAGAAGAAAATTCACTGTCTCTTGTTCGATAATTTTTTTGGTTGGCTAGTAATTCTCGTTTTGATGTTTTAATTTTCCGTTTATTTTTCTTTTTGATTTGTCATTCTTAAAAACCGGGCTAATTTCTACAAAATTGTTCTCTCTCAAAATTCGAATGCTACCTTCAAAACGTTCTTTTAACTTTTGATATCGTGATAACGTTTTTATTTATTTGTATTTTATATATATATATATTTTTTAAGTTACCATTTTAGGTTCGCCCCTTTTGAACTAAACAAGTCGACATTTTTGTCATCTAAAACCTGATACATTAGAAGCAGTGTTTATTCAGTACAAAATGTAATTAAGTCATTGCAAATTCTTTTTTCGAACGCCTGACGATTTTGATGCAGGCATATAAAAAATAAAACAACTAGGCGATTTCGATAAATCTGAAGGACAAGAATTTTAATTTATTTTTTCTTGTTAATATTAATCAATAAGAAATTAGATTTTAAATTTTAAAATGCATGCAAGTCGAGAACGAGTTAATCAAATACCGAAACACACATGTGTACATTCCTGCGTTAATACGATAAATTGATTAACTATTTATGTAACCTGTATTATAAGAGAACAGAACAAAATAGACTAATATGTTTGAACTTTCATTCACTTTTATGTTTCCATATGGTACATATTTATGTAAAAATTGTTGGACAGGTCGATGCTGTCAGAAAGATTATTTCTAATGTCACTACAAACCTGTTGTATTAGGAAAATAATTTCACATGGAGGCTTGTAATATTATTTATAAGTAACATTCCTGATAAAGGGTTCGACGTACAAAACATTAGGAACTTGAAATGATTAGCAAATCTAAACGTGCACGTGGTGTGACGTCGTCCCCTGGTCGCAGCGCCAACTGTGACGTTCTATTCTGGTCTACCACGGAACCAACTGTGACGTCCCTAAACAGCACCAATTGTGACGTCCTCGCCGCGGCGCCAGCTGTTCGCTCCTCGCTGATCCGTTCGGGTGTCGCTGCTCCAAACGTGACGTCCGCCTGTCGCGTCAGTCGTGTTGTCTCGTCCTGTGACGACCAACTGGCTTGGTATCGGTCGCGGCACCCAAATGTGACGTTCTAACCTTTTGGTGATTCGGGTGGGAATCTGATTAGATTTTATATCAGCCTCGTCGTTCCCAACTCGCTTCCAACGCCTGGTTACCAAGGTAACTGCATTGATCTCCAGTCTGCCTACCCACGTTGTGAATTGATCTTAGGCAGACGAGATCAAACAGTGGTTGGGGCCGTAATGCAAACCGAGTTCAACGGGGGTGATACCACAAAATATGCATAAAAGAAAAAAAATGAAAACTCAAAAAGTTCAAAGTATCAAAGAAAAAGGTAACAAACTTTATGTCTAGTTGTTCGATACATAGGACTGCATCTATCTCCCGACCCGTTCTATGGATTGTGACACGTCGTTTTCCGTTAGGCGAGTTTTAACGCTTCAAGTTGTTTGCTCTCTAAGAAATTGGTTTTTCGGTGTGTCTTTGGACGAAAGTCGAAAAAAAAAAAAAAAGAAGACTTATTTTGGTGGTCTGGATCTAAGTCGCTCTTCAAAATAATTGTTCTTGGGTTGAAGAGGAGTCCGGAATTTGCGTGAATCTTGGTCAGCTATCTGCGAGGCGGCTTCAACTGGAGACTGAGCTCTGGGAACTCAACTGAACTGAACTCAACTCTGAACTCAACTGAACTGATTTCTGCTCGTTGTGGCTTCGTTTATATGGACGCCGACCAAAACCGGGGTGGGTCTGTCGGCGTCAGGGGTTTCTCGATAATTCTAAATACATATCCACCTCTTTTTTGGGATTTCTGGTTAGGAATTTTCCACTTTTTTCCATTTTTGGGAACCTTTTCTCCCACCTTCTCACCATACTTCAGAGGGGCGTGAACTGCCTCCCCACTTCTTCGTAGCAGCTTCTCATACCTATCCTCTGGATGGGCGGCGACAGCTTCGTCCTCCCGTGACCTTCGTGCGTCACGATGTGATCACCACTGACCAATGATGTCTTAGTCGGGCGTGGACGAATCCGCGGCTTTGTTTCAGGAAAAAAAATATCTTGCTTAACTAAAAAAATTATCCCTTCTTTTCCTTTTCTTCCTCTTAATCGCCGTTATCATTTTCTCTAGCCGCAAACGGGACAATATGAACAATGGCGGTCATAACTTTGTTCTACACCTGGTTTTCGTCAGGTATTTTATCGCTAATTATCAGAATGGGTGGTCTTCTTAACACGGCCAAACGTCGCCCCGAAAAAAAACATTTCTAAATTCCCATTCATTTTCCTTCGGTACATATTTCTGATAACATAATTTTATTATCGCAGGCTAAAGATGTTCCGTCGAAAGAAATTCGGTCAGTGGACACTCGTGTGTGGCTTTTAATTTTTTTCATATCTATCCAAAGTCCTTTTAGTTGCCCTGTTTTTCGTCACTTATCGAAATAACATTTTCATTTGAATTTTTCTTTGGCCAGTCGGATCTTCCAGTTGACCAATAGTTTGTTTTCATATCCCCATAACACAGCCGTCGCCAAAACATATCATTCTTTCTTTTTTCCTTTTTTTTTACTCAGAATTTCCCTGTCATTGTAATGACACCCTTTCGCCATTTGTTACTTATCAAAATATCCTTTATCCATTGTCTCTTAGCCGTGTGTGTTTCTGCTTATCATCCACGATTCGGTCCTTAGCCTCCTTTTCTTCTTTTCTTTCTTTTTTTTTTCTGCCTCGTTAAATGGTGCCACAGTATATAATAATGAAATAATATAATATATACATCATTTCTCTAAATATATATATATACATCATATTGAACCAATTTATCATCTTGTAATAAACTCACTATTTTAATAAAACTTTTTTGAAAGTTGTATTAAAATAAAATTATCTCAGTATAATTTTACAAATATAAAAAATATTTACAAAATTGAACGGCAAAAAAGATGAGGATTTTTTTGGATGAATAATGTAAATAATGTAATAATATATTCATCTCAAAAATATGAACATATTTGTATGAAAATTAATAGTATCAAAAAAAAAAAAATATATAGGAAATCCAATAATAAATCAATTCTATAATTTAATTCATCAATCTCAAAATTCAAATCTTCCTATTCTAATAGGAAATATATATAAACAATAAATGTCTGCTAGTCAAATATCCTAAAAGGCCGAATTTAATGCAGGGGATCCAAAAAAAAATTTACGGCGAAAATTCCGAAACAAATATATATTTAAATAAAACAAAATATTTGAGTGGAAATCAATGTATCAAAAAAAAAAAATAATTCGTCTATTTAATCCAATAAACAAATCCGCTAAGAAGACATTCGTTAAAAATGCCTTAAACAAATGAAAGAATCAAAAATAAATATATTATTTGAAAAGGATATTAAATAATCCATTCAACCTTTATTGACAAACAAATGTTCTTTATAGAGACAGAAATGGGTTTAGCAAATATTTCAAAAAATAGAAACAAATTTAAAGACAAGGAATTTTCCCACCGGATTCAACCTGTAACAAAATGATTAAGATAAATTTTAAAATGGCAAAACAAACAAACCAATCACTTTGTTACAAACACAAATTGTACAACTTTTTTTGAGAAAATTTTATTCCAGACACAAACAAACTGACAAATGAAACAAAATTCTAGAATACAAGGAACATACATTCAGTGTAGGCAAAAACTAAACAGTTAATTAAAAAAAATGTTTCAAATTCAAATGCAAATGGATTATTAATAACAAACTCTTACTGAAATTAATGATATAAAAAAATTTTATTTCCGATTGTCATCCAAAAAATTTAATGGATGATTTTTTTTTAATTTATCCTCTTCAGGAATAAGATTGTAGGTAATTTTAATTGTCTGTTCAATGAGAAGTCCGCCAATTTGCAAACACATTAATTTCATTTTTAAAATACATGCGGTGAAAATATGAATTTATAATTGTTAATTTATTTATATTTTTTCGATAAAATATGTATATTGAAACTATTGAACTGATCAAAAAAAAATTCATCGAGAATATGGAAAAGTCCCATTAAAATTAATCCATTAAAAAATTTACATTTGCCCAATATCTTTAACAGAAGAAAATTTTATCAGGTAATATATATATAAAAATATAAAAATATATAATTTAATATATATCTACTCTTCAAAACTTCAAACTATAAAGTGAGATGATTTTAGAGAATTTTTTTGCTAACCAATTCAAATGGCAACAAAACATCCATTTGGGTTATTAGATAAGGTCAAGATTTTTTCCAGTGTAATTTTAATTGGTCAAAATAATTAAACAAATAAATATATATATATATCTTTTATATTCAAGACGAAGCTTCTCCTAAATTTTTATTATCTCAAGTTAAAAACGAAGTCCATTTAGGTTTATTATATATCGAAGCAGAAAAACAAATTGGTCCTGTCTGTTTTGCAATATATGTCAGATTGATGCTATAATAATAGATGTAATAATGTCGTTTTGTGACGTATTTTTAACCTCAAAAAACGACATTATTATATATCATTATTTTTTAAATTAAACCTTCTAAAATATTTAAAAGTATAGGTTTAAAATAAAAACCATATATATATATATATATATATATAATATATATATATATATATATATCAATTATTTAATACTTATTTGAATTTCTTCTTAACATCCGATCGCCCTTATTTTTAAATTGTTTATAACCATCATTTAATACGGAATTAATGTTTATTGATAATGTCTTAAAATATTTTTTTTGTTACTCTTTTAAAATTTTTTTCAAAAATGTGTTCTTAAACAAAAAAGATTTTAATTTTGGATTCAACAGAGAAGATGACATTGTTCTATTTCAATCCTAAACCAATTCTGATAATAGATAATATTTTTTCAAAAATATATTGTATTTAATTATATATACATCTCATTTAAATATGACAAAAAATAAATCGTTTATATTTATAAATATATATGCATAGCCTTTAGTTTTGTTAAAGACTTTGGACAGTTGATCTACAGAAAATTTAATCTTTTTTTTGAAAATGATTTCAGTTGTTCCTTAAATCTATTACAAAAAATGAAAATATTTATAGATATTTATGATTCTTATAAATTGTCATTCTGTCCTTATATGAAAATGAATAAAATGAAAATATAGGAAATCATATGTTTATTTTTAGCAGATAAAAAAAAAAGAAGAAAAAAACTATGTATCCATGTCATCTTTTATTTTATATGTATTTTGTGTTCCTTTTGTTGTAATTTATTTAAACGAACGGTTTTAATTGACCCGGGATTTTAAAAAATAACCATTTTAAAGATTCGTTAAAAACAAAAAAAATTATATCCTTTTGAAAATTAATGTTTTCAATATTTTTTAAATTAAAACCCTTTTTCCGAATGTTTTTGTCTCTGTAAAAATGGAATGACAAATTCAAGAATTTGGAATGGTAAACAAAATAAAATATTAAACATTTCAGGAATTTATTGACTGAACCTTCCACCATGCTTATTTCAACAATTTGGAAATGAAATAATTGGCAAACTTAGTGAAGACAGACAAAAAATTTTCGGTGTGTTTTTGATATATACAAATTAAAAAAATTTTCCGTTCCTTTATGAATTTTCGATATATCCATCAAACGTTTCCCCCACTCTTAAATGTTTGATTGTGCCAACATCCAAATATAAATCGCTATAATTTCATTATTTAATAGATGTTTTTTTATGATCTTTTATCTCCACTTCAGATTTGACCATCAAGTAGAACCAAAGTTTTCAAAACTTAAAACTCAATATTTCATATATATATATATATATATATATATATATATATATATATATATATATATATATCCAAATTATTGGAATAATATAGATGGATAAAAAATTTAATGTTTAAAATATTTACTTTTACCCTGTATCAATTTTTTTCTACCTTTAATTTTGATATCAAATCCACCTTGGTTTGTTATAATAGATCAGATTAAGAATATGAAACTGTGGTCATATTTAGGTCGATGGTATGTTTTAAATATTAAAATAGAGATCCAAAAACGTCCAGCCAATTTATTGTCATATATATATTACTCATTTATAATTATTTTTTGAATTTTAATCTGGTATATATATATATATATATATATATATATATATATATATATATATATATATATATATATATAGTATGTTTTAAGAAAATTAAACAGACCAATTTAATTTTCCATTGTTGTTATTTATTTCACTTAGAATTTCCTCAAATTTGTTAAAAGATTAAAAAATTTAAAATTTAACAATTTGAAGGGCATTATTATCATATTTGAGGTGATATAGATAGTGATGAAAGATATGGATATACCTTTCCAATCATTATATATATATATATATATATATATATATATATATATATATATATATATAAAAATGAATTCTCTTGTAAGTATATAATATATACATTGCCTATTGACCTTTTATTAATATCAATGTTCACTTTTATATTTTGAATTTACATACGCTTTATCTCTGAAATTGATGCATTTTATCCCAGATAAATATAGCACACCTTAAAAAAAAGTATATATATATATATATATATATATATATATATATGTATATATATATATATATATATATTTCCAAAAGAGAGAAAGAACAGATGAACTTAAAATTACACTGATCGTAGCATTTACTTTAAAAAAAAAAATGTGGATATACCTATTAAATTATTCATTTGCATTTACAAACATATGTACATGAATTCAAAACAGTCAATATGGTGCAAAAATGTTTTCTAGCTGAATTAATCTTTTTGGTAGTTTATCCACAGTAAATCTTTGATTTTGTAAAAAAAAGAACATACTTTTAGCTGTTGAACCACAGTAAAAAGCTTTGATTAAGAAAAGACATTTGAGTAGTTGATCGACTGTCAAAGCTGGTTGAGAAAAGATTTTTAAATAGGTGGTCTACAGTAAAAAAAAAAAAAAGCACTAATTCAGAAAAGACTTTATTTACTTAGTGTACCTGCTGTCGTTTTTGAAGATGATTCGTTTTAAGTCGCACACTCATGTTTCTTTCAACACCCGCTGGTGTGGGTAAGGGTGGAGGAAGGAAAATGATACGTAGCCGCGTCTACTCTTGTGGTTGAACGACTTGGTGACAGTCGCATCTCTTCCCTCCTGAAAATCGAAATCTGTGGGGTTTTATAAGAATTATTTTTTCCCGAAAGTAAACTCAAAAAGAATAGGGTTTCTGCTTACTCTGATTGGTCAAATGATTCACGTGGCGATATTAATCTCCAACCAATAGACATTTTGATTGAAACGATGTGTGTTGTACTGTGGAATATTTTTTGGCAGGTTTGTTTCTATTTTGTTGGTTATTGAGTAGAAAATAAAGTTTGGGTGTGTTTTAATATGGTATCTATGTGGGTATTTAATTGAGTTGAAAATAGCGTTTCTTTCTTAGAAGTTTTTTTTTTCTTTTTTTTTAAGCGTTTCACCCCAAGCAAGGCGAGAAGCCACTAGGACGCAAGGGGTTACAGAAAATTTGGAGCAAGATCAGATAGGAGTGATAGAAGAAAGGATGAGGAGAAGGGTAGTGGATAGATCAAGGCAACTGGAGATGTCGATTGACATTACATTTGAATAGATGGAGATTATAGCTCTCAGGGAAACCGGAATAAGGAAGGGAGTTCCACAGGCGAGAGGTGCGAGACATAAAGCTATTGGAGTAGAAGAGACGGCTACATTTAGTAGTTTCGATAGTGAAAGGGTGAGAGCGGGATGCCAGCCTCGTATGGCGCTTGAACTCATGAAGTCTGGGAACCAGCGAATGCAGCTCCTCGGGGCGATTACCATGAAAGTATCTGTAAAACAGACAGAGAGAGGCGACGGCGCGTCTGTGAGAAAGTGACTGTAGACGAGATGCCATATCAGGGCCAATTATATTTTTTCGGTCTTTCTAAGTCATGTGGAAAGGAGAATGAGAAGGCCCGAAATAAAAGAAGCAGACAGTTTCGACCGTGACGTAGACAGAGAGGAGTTGGCACAACCTGCATCATAATGTGGCCTCAGGGTTGCCCACCGGAGGTGACTGCAGGGACACCTTTCCATGCATGACATGACACTACAAACACCCCGGTATTATACAACTGTTGATCGGAGTGGTCGCTCAAGACGCTACGCAAGAGTTGGGGCTCCTAACTACCAGTCGGAAACAGCAACCAGAGAACTGTCAACCGTATACCCTCAGAATGAAGAGGTGATGCCACAGACTGCACACATCACGAGAGAACAGAGCTGCACGAAGACAGAGGCCAGAGAGAGAGAGAGTACCGGGAGTTTACGACGAGCGGTTTTAGTTGACCCAAGCTTGGCAACCTTATTACTGTCACTTTTTGCTATAAATAGCTCAAAGGCTTTTGATATAATATATTTCAACATTCTGCGTACCGTATTTGAAAGCTTTTGTTCCTGCTCGGGATTGGTTTTGCCTCAGTCTGCGAATGACAACGAGATTTTGATATGGGAAAATGACGAAATATTAAACATTTCGAGAATTTTCGAGACGGAATCTTCCTCCATGCACATTTCTACAACTTGGAAATGAATTAATTCTCAATTGTTAAAAATCAAACATACGGCGATATTAGGAATTACAAAGCATTGATAATCAATATGAACAAATATAGACAGACTAAAACAATTTCCAATTTGTTAGATTACCAATAGAAATCTAGTTAAATTGAAATGAACTCTGGAAAATTAATTCTGCTATATCGATAACACATAAATTAATCCCGAACTAAATTAATTCAAATACCAATTTTCACAAAATTTTCTCAAAAACTTTTTTTTTTCACAAAAAAATTGCTTTAATTTCTTAGATATTGAATTGTAACACTTCTCATCCCCCATAGTTTGTCTGGCGTTTTCAGCTGAACCGATGAATATTGATGAGTGTTCCTCATTCAAAAAGTTTGAAAAAAACAATAACGTTCTTGCTCTTGTATTGAAAGACTTGACACAAAATAAAAACCTTCTTTCGATAAAATCCCAGACAGGACAAAAACGCATCGGCATAATATTTCTTTTGTTTTTATTATTTTGTCTTTATTATTCTTTGAAAATTTTCACCACACACACTTGATATATATATATATATATATATATATTAATATATATATATATTGACTAAAAATGTTTGGATAGCTCAAATTTAAATTGGAAAAATCTGATGTTATTGTTCAAAGAAAAATTTGAATATAAAATATAAAGAATTCAAATAACCTTATAACGAGGCGAAATAATCGTTTTGGTTACACAGGATAGCTCTGTCGTTTAAATATATATATTTTGTTTGGAATAGATAAAAACGAAGAACCTATAAAAAGATAAATATATATAATCATTCATCAAATATAATATTTATATATATATATATAACTATATATATATATATATATAATCATTCATCATTAATAATATATGTATATATAATCATTCATTTATATATATTTATATATATATATATATATATATATATATATATATATATATATATATATATAATCATTCATCATTACAATGGTAGAAGGTACGGTGGAGTAAATGATTGCGACTCGGATTGCAGAATTGGAGATTCTTTGCTAATACTTTGGTAAAGGTATAATCTTCTTCTTCTTATTTGGGTTCTATAGCCTTTATTAGGCTATAGAAATTCGTTTTATTACCTTGTGGTTCTTACTGTACTTTCTATTCGGCCCTTTCTTTTTTGCTTCTGTACAAAGCCTTCACTCCTATAATCAAATCATATGCGCTGGTGTCTGGACTGTCCATTCCTGTCTAAGATCCTGGCTCATACGTCGAATACGACGGTGAGTCCAAAAGCTTGCTCTCTCTCTCTTACTCTCTCTCTCTCTCTTTTCTCTCTCTCTCTCTTCTCTATATATATATATATATGTATATATATATATATATATATATATATATATATATATATATATAATTATTTATTTAAAACTATCATTCCAACGCTACATAAGAGTTCTCATTTTTCAAACAAATTTTGCCGAAAAATTCTTCAATATAATTATTTGAATTAAATTAAAAGTACCAAGCTCTGTTCCATCTTCAAACCCGAAATTGTTTTTTTTTTTGAATAACTAATTCCTGAAATTTACGCGTTTTATAAACTTATATTCATTATTGAAATTAAAATTACTATGGTAACGGCTAGAGCAATTATTTTAAAAAGAGGCGTCCCAGGTTTAATAATTTGTATCAATATCTCAGTTACATTCGAAAGTCATCGTTGAATATTGTGGTGTCTAAATTCAAAACGAAGATGACATAATTCTAGTCTGGTTAAGATCTATGGAGATTTATTTATTTTTTTATTTTATTATTTATTGTCGCTTGAAGATGGAACAGAACTTTTGTACCTGAATTCAATTTAATTCAAATAATTATATTGAAGTTTTCATTCTTTTTTTGAAACATGAGAACTCTTATGTATCTTATCATATTTTTAAATAAATAATTATATTTACGCTCTACTTTTTATCGAGCGCTGTTTTTTAAAAATAATAACAAAAATACTAAAAAAATTTGGATTATTTACCTAACGAGTTCTTTCCTATTTTCTATATATTTTTAAATATATATATATATATATATATATATATATATATATATATATATATATATATATAGTTTATATATTGCCCTTTTTTTAAAACCAGGCTCACATCAACACAACTAAATATGTTAGCTCTATCACTGATATTGAAACTTTTCCCATAAGTACCAAATGGATATAAAAATAATATATGTAAAAATTGCATATATATATATATATATATATATATATATATATATATATATTATATATTTTTTCCTCTAGACAAAAACAATTTACTCACTACAAAGATGCACCTTCGTTTTTGTTCATTTAATTTTACCGCATTTTGAACGTCACTTCATTTTTTCATTTGTTTTTGTTTATATGAAAAATTATAATAAATAATTATTGGTCTACTATCGGTATGAAGACCTCTTTTGAATTAATACTGTGAACCTTATAATTTATATATTAATTTCGTTCTCATTACATTCATATATATATATATATATATATATATATATATATATATAAATTTTTTTTTCGTTTTTTAAATATATATATATATATATATATAATTTTATAGAGAGAAAAGAAAGAGAGAGAAAGAGATAAAGTTTAAATACATGAGATACAACTTCGTTTCTGGTGCATTTTCCCAGTCACTTCCACGGTTGAGAAAAAAAAATTATAAAAAATTCTGTTTGTAAGCAAACCGAATGTGGAACGTCATTTACTTTTTTCCTTTTGTTTGACAAAAAATATACTTATCGCAAAAGGTGACGGAGTGAAACAATTTGTATCTTTGTCGGGAGTAAACTGTGTTTGTCTATATAATAAATAATTATTGTTTACTATCGGTCTCGAGCCCTCTTTTGAATTAATGCTGTGAACGTTAGAATTTAAATATTAAATTCCTTCTCATTACATTCGTATATATATATATATATATATATAATGAAATGGACAAAGTTCGACATTTATTTGAAGACATTTTTATGTTTATACATTCTTTTTATAGATACAAATATTTAACTAAATGCTCTGTTTGTAATAAACAACATTTACCGGCCTGAATATCCGATAAAATTTACACAGAATATATTCGTCCTCCGATAGGATTCGAACTTGTATCCTATACGGAACCGTCATTTAGCTTGACGTGCCTTTACCAATTTGGCCACAGACAATCGTTCTGCTAGCAAGGTCGAATTTACTGTACTTAAACTTCAATATTCCAAGAATCTCTCACGTACAGTCATATTTGCTCATGGAGTATCAAATGTAAACAAATGACGTCACACATTACGAAATGGACAAAGTCCGACAATTATTTTTAAGATATTTTTATGTTTATACATTCTTTTTATAGATAAAAATATTTAAGTAAATGCTCTGTTTATAATAAACAGTATTAAACAACATTTATCGGACTGAATATCCGAGAAATTTTCACGGAAAATATTCGTCCTCTGATAGGATTCGAACCTGCATACTATACGGAACAGTCATTTAGCTTGACGTGCCTTTACCGATTTGGCCACGAAGGAGCGTTTGGCTAACAAGGACGATTTTACAGTATTTAATTCGATTAAATTACGCAAAATTAAAAATAGCAGACATCTCATTTACATATATATTTACCAAAATTAGACAAAATATCTTGAAATACTAATAGATGTTGTCATAATACTTGCTTTCAGAAATTGGTTTTTCAAGGAGTTTTGTTGGTATCTCGTTCACCTACGCCCGACACATAATAATCAAGGGATTGCAGTCTAGGGAGTTAGATGGCCAGATGTAAGGAGTGATGAGGTCGCAGAAATTGTCTGACATCAGTGTGTGGTGTGTTGCAGAGTTTTGTTGCTAGACACTGGGCCTTCTATGGCGACAATTTACTTATTGCTCTCAGTGGATACAGCAAGTACTAAAAGCCCGTATTGATATCGAAGTAAAATATTTCGTTTTAAATCATTTCATCCCAAGCAAAGCACTAATGCCACTACGAGGGGTAAACGAGACAGTTCGGAAAATAAAAGAAAAAAAATTCAAGAAGAAATAAAATAACAATTGACATTGCATTTAAATTTTTGAAGACCGTAGTTGACAGGGGTGCATTAAGCTGGAAAAGAGCTCCACGAATGAGAATTGCGGAAGCGGAAACTCTTAGCCTCGAACTTATGGTTACACCCAACAAATTCAACAGTGAAATTATGAGACCTAACTGACAATCTAGTACCGCGTTCAAATTTTTTAAGTTAAGGTACCAAATAGGAAAAGCTGATCAAAACAATCACTGTGAAAATATTTCTAGAACAGGCAAAGGGTAATTCCGTTACGGAAGTAGGAAGTGACGAAAATCGAGATGCCATGTCAGGACAAATAACGTTGCAGATTTTTCTTTGGTTATAGTCAAGAATCTATAGCTATAAAACACAAACGCAAGACCAGATGTGGTAGCAATATTTGATGCAGGGATGAATGCTTGAATTATGAATGCAAAGATAGGTTCTGACAAGAAAAACTATATTGCGCCTTAGTAGTCCACTGTATTAGGCGAACCAGTTTACCGTGGTAACCGGTTTTATAGGGTCGATGGTGGGTCCCAAGATTTTGCTCTTGTACCCTCAATATCGCTCACTTTTTTAGAAGTTCCACCCTATTTTACCAATTTCTGTGCCATCTTCTTCACGATAGACAGAACAGTGATCATCAGATGGGTCCTAATTTGTTTTAATAATTACACCCTTTTTCACACGTTTTACCTTGATTTTGATGATCAAACAGACCAAATTTTGCGAAATTTTAACACCTCGCCCGTTTCGCACCTTATCCAATTGTATAGGTAATAATTACACATGATTACTTTATATTTCTATTTTCGATCAAAGAGTTCCTACAATATCAGACTAATTAACAGGAATTCGATCACTGCAATCAGATACCACGAATGGAGTATAAATAGGAGTACTTTTCTCTGGTTGATCATGTTCAATTTGATTGCCCAACAATAGACATCAAGAATCTCTCATAAATACACAAATATAAATAGCGTGTAGTAATTATGGCTCGCAATCGAAATTTCCCAGGAATAAGTTTCCCGAATAGTCATATTTATGTGTAAATTTACAGTCTTAATTCGAAAATAAAAAAGAAATTTTGATAAAATCCACATTTTTGGAGTTATCGAAAATAAAAGAAAGGCCAGTCATTAAATGAAAGAAACAGGATTGCCCCAGCTATGACATTTAACTGACTGATTCCAACTAATATTGCTGAAGTCAGCATTCAAAAATGATTTCAGATCTTATATTCAGGAGCTTAACTTTCTTCTTGGAACAATAACATTGATATTACTCATCTAGTAAACGGTTGTATTGTTTCGGCTACTAATAGAAACGCTATTCTCAACAACATTGTTTAATGAAATAAGAAGTCACCACCAGCCTCTTCAAGAGACGGAGGTAAAGAAAAAAATGAAAAGAAAAAAATCTTTTACCGGTTACTTTTAACATCTGTCTATATTTTTTAGATGAGGTATTTTAACTATTTACATTGTTCGGACCATTGGCTTTATGTTCGTTGTCTTATTCACGACGTTTCGGCCGTTATATGCACCCGCCTTCTTCAGTATCTGTCTCTATTTCTGAGATGAGTTATTGTAACTATTTACACTATTTACACTATTTACATTGTTCGAACCGTTGTCTTTATCTTCGTTGTCTTATTCACGAAGTTTCGGCCGTTATATCTACTCGCCTTCTTCAGTATCTGTCTATATTTCTAAGATGAGGTATTGTAACTATTTAAACTTTTTACATTGTTCGGACAGTTTCCCCTCATCTTTATTACCATACTCACGATGTTTCGGCCATTGCACACTACGGTCATATTCAGGATTTGTCAATATTTCTGAGATGAGGTATTGTAACTATTTACATTGTTCAGACTGTTGTCATCATCTTCATGGCCATATTCACGAGGTTTCGGTCGTTGTACACTGCAGTTTTCTTCAGGATCTGTCTATATTTCAGCGATAAGGAATTGTAACTATTTACACTATTTACATCGTTCGGACAATTGTCCACATCTTTATTTCCATATTTAGGATGTTTTGGCCATTGCACACACCGTTCATCGTCAGGAAAACGGCCTATATTTCTGAGATGAGGCATTGTAACTATTTACACTATTTACATTGTTCGGACAGTTGTCCTCATATTTACTGCCATATTCATTTAAATTTCGACTGTTGTGGACAATCTTTGTTCAGGATTTGTCTATATTTATGAATTAGATATTGTAACTATTTAACTATATTGTTCATTATGTTGCCCTTATCTTTTTATTGCCATATTCACGACATTTTCAATTCGTTGTTCGGTCCATCCTTTTCAGTTAATATATATTTTGTAGAATTTCCAATCTTTTTACGATTATTTATTATTTAAACTGGGTTCGTTTCGAAATTCTACCTCAAAAGACCGGAACTTATTTCTGAGACGTCATTTTCAGTGGTTTAAAATTAAAGACAACAGTCCGAATTTTATTCAAAATATTGTAAACATTGTTTTAAATTGAGGACACTTTTTTTTTTTGTTTTTTTTTCGGCTCGACGCGAGAATTCGGACAGCATGTTCGAAAAGCGTTTACATCAAAACATTACAAAATTTGCGGAAATATTTTTGGGAAAGAAATGAATGCATCTCTCTGTCCTCCCTTCATCTGGCGGTTTCTGGATAGCAGGACATACTGGAGTTTTAGCCTTAAACTCTGATAACCAGTCTACCAGCAAGAAAACATAATAAACTACTTTGGAAAATCTTTTACCTTTTCAGTCAAAAATGAAAGACAATGATCAGTAATTGTGATTACGTATTAAATAACCCAGTCATTGTGAACTTTCAAATACGATAGGTAGATGCCGGGTTTTGTTTTGTCCTTGCACTGTCCAAAATTTTTACATAGTGACCCCTGTTCAATATTTATTTCTGTTTTGTAACGCGTCCAAACTCCTTTGTTGAGAGTGGCATTATTGATTGTTTTTTTGTTTTGTTTTTT